>DF360695.1:34030-50232 GCA_000787875.1 Solanum virginianum | reverse complement strand
ATGGTATATAGATCGATATACAATGTATATACCTTAACATGATACAGGTAGAAAAAGTGATTTAGAACCCAATTGCAGCATTCTCAGGGCCCAAAAATGGGTTGAAGCAGGCCCAAAGTTAGTAGCAGTTGGGCAGGATTTATAAGGGCCAAACAAGCCCAAATTTATTATAGAATTAAGACAGATTGAAATTGGGTCTGCCAACCCCAATAACTTTATTTTATTTCTTGCTAAATGTATACTCTCGTGTTAATTTTATTTGTTAACTCTATATTATCTTTGTTGTGTAGTTTCAATCTAATTAAAGTCCCCAAAAGTCAAACCTTTTGTGTTAGTCAAATAATTAATTTTGTGATTTTTAATTCGAAGAATACATTTTTAAATTTTTTCAATACTTAAAATATGTTCGTGAAAGTATTTAATTAAATTTTTCTAAGTTCTATTTTAAACATTGATCTTTTCAAAAATTAGTCAAATAATTTTCAAATCGTAGATAACCATTTACTGAGATTTTTTTAAGTTTTATTTTAAACATTGAGCTTTTCAAAAGTTAGTCAAATAATTTTTAAATCATCGGATAACCACATGTTAACGGCTATTTTAAGTGCTAATACCTTCTTAAAATAGTAATAAGAACCCTTACCCATTTCTCTAAAATTTTAGGACTTTTTCTATTAGGGTCTTAAAATTATTTTAAGATTTCTTAATTTCTTTAAAAAATTAAGTGGCGACTCTGATTTTTTTCTCTTTGAAAAATTGGGTTTTCTTAATCAAGTTTAAACTAAATTTTTCCCAAAAGTCATTTTTACGATTAACAGAAATAGTGACTCCGCTAGCGACTTAATTAGGTTCTAACTATTAAATTAGATTGTTTGACTAATTATTCGATTTGTAATATTTAGTAATTTTAATTTTATTATTTGTTTTATCTGTTTAATTCGAATATAAACTGTCATTCAGCTCATACTTCCTTTAATTCAGAAAACTTGACACTATCACACATACACGCAAGGTGAGATTTGCGCACATACAAACTTCTTTCAAAAAAATCCAAAATTTAGGAGAGTTGGCATATGCGCGGAGTGTCCGGATCTTTTTTCGCGTGGCCGCGTAGCCTTCTCACTCGAGTTATCCGCTCGGGAACCTATTGTCTAGTAAGCCAAATCTTAAAAAACATAAGATAAAGCTAAACCAAATCCCTACTTCTAAACATTTGCATAGGTCGATCCAATATCTGAGGGGTATTGGACCTTTAAATTGATTTTTGATTTCTTTTAAAAATGTAATTTTGGCGAATAACACAAATGACGACTTCGCTGGGAATTTAATTAGGTTCTAACCATTAGATTCGACTTGTTTGACTAACTATTTGATATCGTAATAATGTTTTTTTTGTGCTTTATTTGTTTTATTCGAATATAAATTGTCATTCGTTCATATTTCCTCCAATTCTGGAAACTTGACACTATCACATATACATGTGAGGTGTGCTTAGCGCACCTGCAAACTTCTTTTAAAAATCCAAATTTAGGAGAGTTGGCCTATGCGCGGAGTGTCCGGATCTTTTTTCGTGTGGCCGCATAGCCTCCTCACTCGAGTTGTCCGCTCGGGAACCTGTTGTCTAGTAAGCCAAATCTTAGAAAAACATAAGATATAGCTAAACCAAATCCCTACTTTTTAGCATTTGCCTAGGTCGACCCATTACCTAAGGGGTATTGGGCCCATTAGATAGACCACCTTGAGTCCATAGTGGCCCTCGGCCCAATTGGATGATCATGTTTATGTGTTTAAAATTTGAAGGTTGTATATGCCATTTGATGAACCATTGTCCCTTAGGGTTGAGATTTTATTTTAATAGTTTAATCAAAGTTGAATTTTTATGAGGTACTATTTTATCCGAAGACATTTGGAATTGCTGAGAAATTCAAGAAAGATCTATATATAGATGTTCGTGCTCCTGCGTGGGACTGGTTATTTATATCCTTTTTTTGCCCTATTATGTATCCCGATTCAATTTACTCATAAAACTTATAATTTTTTTGGGGTAATGGAATGTTTCAAATGGTGTAACACATCCTTCAAATTGTTAGGTCAACCCTTGGCATAAAGGGTCACACATGTATATTAGGATGCGTTATATTTCGTTTATGTGCTAAATGTTATATAAGTTACTTATTTGTGTTGTTTGACTTGTGTGTTTAAATACATATGTTTTGCCTCGAACATGATTGGTCCTTTATTCCATTCCAAAGTCTTAGAGCATTTTAGGCATATAAAATCTAATTTTGGGTCTTTCTAAAACACTTTTGAGCCCATTGTTCAAAACACTTAAAACTACTTTTTATGTTCAATTGGCTCATCACTTAAATTCATGTTGACTTTGTTTTCCATATCAAAATAGCCAGAATTACCAAGTATTCTATCAGTTTCAAATCAAATTTTATAATGCCATTATTCTCAGTTAAACCTTTCAGAAAGCCAGGTTGTGAACATTTTATTCAAATCATAAATTCATTTAGTCCAGTAAATGATCAAATTTTGTCCATTTGGTAATTCTTCTAAAATCTCCCGTTCTCCGAATTTTGATTTAATTTGTTTAGGTAAAACAAATGTTATTGATACTTTGATTATTTATTATGATTAATAGATCAACTCTTTCACTTTTTGAGTTTTCTTTCCTTTACAGAAGAGAAACTGATTTATGTTGGTAATCAAACTTGTTGACTTCATCAAAGCAAAGAATTTTCAAATATTCCTGGCAAAATATTCATATTTTACGCGGTCTCAAGAAGGTTCTACAGATTCATCACTTCTTGGAACTACGTTTTACCTGATTCCTGTTTCAGCGAGATACATAAGCGCCACACTGGCTCGGTCATATTCCCTGTAAGATTTTCATTCCTCTTTACAATCAAGACTGGGGCAGAATTTTGAGAGGATCTCAAAATTCCTTAAAAGAAGACTTTCACCAACAAGTCAAAATAAGAGTCATATTGAAGTTGCAACTAGGGTAGATTTTTGAGGTTTTCTCAAATAATTAATTGGAAATTACAAAAAAAAAAAAAAAGTTGACTCCTTCTATATTCTAAACTGGGGCAGAATTTTTGAGGAAGACCCTCAAAAATTCCATCAAACTTGTATTTCAAGATGAATCCGACATGCAAATTAGATAGCAAACAAATATCAAGATGGTGAGGCAAAATCAACATGGATCAATCTCTCAAATCTAAGCATTTTTCTTTGAATGTAGGAACTAAAGTTGCAAGGCATCATTGGACCCATAATGGCCCTATAAGATAATTTGGCACAATGGCCAAGATTGAAAAATTTCATCCAGATCGATACAAGTTGGACAACTCCAGATGACTTCTATATTTACTCATTACTCTTTTCATTTTCAAAATTTCTTCTTATTATTCTATTATGATTTATAACACATTTTTCTTAATGTTACAGATAAGATAACTTGAGATAATGGCCAAGATTGCAAGATCTCATCCAGACCAATACAAGCTGAACAACTCCAGATGACTTCTACCTTTAATTATTACTCTATTCATTTCCTAATTTTCTTCTTATTACCCCATTACGATTTAACACATTTTCTTAATGTTACAATAGATAACTTGACAAAGTGGCCAAGATTACCACACTTCACCCAGATAAGTTAAATTATTATTTATTTTGGAGAGTCACTGCCTTCAGTGTGACAAGTTAATTTATTTTGGAGAGTCACTCGCCTTCAACGTGACAAATTGGAGCGTCACTGCCTTCAATGTGACAAGTTATTTATTTTAGAGAGTCATTCGCCTTCAATGTGACATTAGTGTGACAAGTTATTTATTTTGGAGAGTCACTCGCCTTCAACGTGACAAATTGGAGCGTCACTGCCTTCAATGTGACAAGTTATTTATTTTAGAGAGTCATTCGCCTTCAATGTGACATTAGTGTGACAAGTTATTTATTTTGGAGAGTCACTCGCCTTCAACGTGACAAATTGGAGCGTCACTGCCTTCAATGTGACAAGTTATTTATTTTAGAGAGTCATTCGCCTTCAATGTGACATTAGTGTGACAAGTTATTTATTTTGGAGAGTCACTCGCCTTCAACGTGACAAATTGGAGCGTCACTGCCTTCAGTGTGACAAGTTATTTATTTTTGAAGAGTCACTCGCCTTGAACGTGAAAAATTGGAGCATCACTGCCTTTAGTATGACAAGTTATTTATTTTGGAGAGTCACTCGTCCTCAACGTGACAAATTGGAGCGTCACTGCCTTCAGTGTGACAAGTTATTATTTTAGAGAGTCACTCGCTTTCAATGTGACAAATTGAAGAAATTATCAAGAAATTATTTGCAACTATGGTGTTGAATGGGGCGAGAGTTCGAAAGTGCAGGGAGGCCCCTTTGATATCTTACTAGTCAAGCGCTAGCATTACATTAAATTTATGTTGTGACATATTAAAAAAAGAACTTTTGTGAAGTTGGTATTTGAGATGTTATAATAATAACATAATTGAACAATATTGACATGTCCCTACTGCTTCGACTTGCTGCTGATATCCGGCCTCAAGTAGCCCAACATTGTATACAGAAACAAGATCATGGTTTGGACATGGCTTTAGATAACAATTTAGCACATCCTTCTTAAGACTTTAATCATAGTAATATAAAAACAAAATACACATAATTTTTTGAGTTCTTATTATCACCTTAATTATCCTATATAACAAGAAATCCACAGACATTATCTTCTTCTATACCAATCAAAATTCAAGAGGCTTCACTTTACAATTTTAACTTTATATGACAACGGAACTTTTAGTTGAAGTCTCATGAAACAAAAATGATGAATTTATATAAATAAAAATGAAAGAATACCAAAAAGTATCTTAAAATTTTAAATAAACATTTGGAGGTTATGAATTTGAAAAGCATGAGAGTTGTGAATATTAAGAGAATTAATTAAATATGACTCATGAAGATGAATATTTAACCACAATAATTAAAATCTTATAAAATATTTAGTTAATTATAATAGAAATCATATAAAATTATACTAAATACTTGAAATTGGAAGATTTTATATGCTAACAAAAATACAATGTTATTAATGATGTTAAAAGAAATTTCGCTTAGATTAAAAAAAAGTTCATTTATTTACTATTACCTATTACTATTCATGTAATATTTACATTGCAATTAAACTAATTGAATACTAATTATGTTAATAAGTGTTACCAGTTATAAGATGTATGTCTTCTGGTTTTTTTTTAGAAATTAATTAGTTTCAATAAGTTTTAATGCATGGATCATTACTTCAGAACAAACTTTTACAATTTTCACATATTTAATCTTCTTATTTTTTACTTCTTAATCTTGACCTTTCAAATTTTGACCATTAATTTACCACTATTTATTATTACTTTGAACATGAATGAGAAGAATTGATTCACTTGGAACAAATCCATTAATTGATTACATTACTTTTTATTATTACATTGAATGTGGATGAGAAAATCATTTCATTTATCTATAGTTATTTCAATTGTAATTTGCTTATTTATTACTTATAATTATTTTAATTATTTTAATTTTTATTGTTGATTTCTTTCATCTTCCACATTAATAGTAATGTAACATTACTAAGGTAGCACAATCTCTTCACATATTCTTTAGTAGAAGGAGAGAAAAAATTACGTAAATAATATTTAAATATTGTAATTATGTAGGATTTAAGAAAACAGATATGATTTTTCTCCCTTTTATTATTTCATCATTGTGTTAAATAAATGGAAGGAGAAAAATAAAAATTAACAAAAAAAATCATAAAAATGCAATTGTTAACTACGTAGATAGGCCACATGATTTTATCAATGCTAATTTTTTTGAAAATGTAATTGTTCTCTAAAGAATAAGATAATAAAAAATATTACTTTCTAACAACTTTATATATGAAATAATTTCTAACAACTTTGTGACTTTATATCTTTCTATTTTTAATATATGGTATTATAACCTAGTTATTATAATAAATTAATTAAAATTGATATTTAATAAATAATGACATAAGGACAAATAAGTAATAACACAGGGATAAAAAAGTAATTCAACTTTCATCCTAGAACCTTGTAAGGATTTAAAAATATAAAAAAAAAATGAAAGAAAAGAAAAAATGTAAAAAGTAAAAAAAAGGGCCCACTAAAGAAGAATGCAGAGTCACATGTTAAAACATACGTGCCTGAATGTCAGAAAAGAGGAGCTAAACCTATTAAGCATATCAAGAACTAAACGAGGACCTCTATTTCTTTAAAATAAGTTTCACAGGAAAATAAATCCTTAATCAGACTCCATCCGTCATGCAAGTAAAAGGCATGGACAACAGCATTTTTTTAAATGGAAAACAACATTAGTAATGAATAAATGTAATTGATGACTACAAAAGAATTCATCCCAGGCACACCCTTCAAAATTGATTATTTCTACATAAACATGTTCTGCTCAGTCCCATTCCTTCCACAGAAGAATAAAGTGGAAGGAAAGGCATTAACAGAAATATACAAAGTTATTTAGTTCCTTCAAACAAAAATAAGGAAGAAATTTTCTAAAAAGATGGTAACATGTACTCAAAAGCATTGATCTACATGAACATACCACCTCTTTCCGAGCTTCAAAACTTGGCTGCCCAACTATGGAAACAACTGTAAGGCATCTCTTTGCCTGTTTATTACTCCACATAAATTACATGATCCATCTGGAAAAACAAATGGTTAAGTTGGATGGAAATTTCACAAAACAAGCCCTACCTAATCCAGGAAGGAAACACTTCTATGCAGTTGAAACAACTTGAATACCAATGCAAGATTTGGATAATTTTATAGTACCTGCAACTTATTTTTTAAGACCATTGCATGAGAGGACCTTCTTCCCATAAGGACTGGTCCGTAGAACAGGAGCATGGGCTCTCACAGTCTCCACGAATGCAGCATGCAGGGCTCCCTACACGTCAACAAAGTGTAAACATCAAATATTTCTAATCAAGACACTACAAATGTAGTAAATACCACTAACCAACCTTTGAGATATTTACAGCAGCTTGGATAACATAATTTCCATATGGGTCTTGCATGATCTGGTCTACTCGAGGATCACGTAACAGCTCCTCAATGATACATGAAGAATGTTCTTCATCCGCATGCTTTAGGCATTTCTCTACCACATTACTACTGTATTTTTGCATAGAAAGGTCCCCGAATTTACCCCGCAGCTGGTCAAAGATATTTGTTGTTGCCCAGGGAAGACGAATGTCAAAAATATATTGCACAACATAATTCCTGCAAAACGGATAACAATATGACTTACTAAAGAGAAATCTATACTTCTGTATTCTAATGAGGGAATGAAATCTGACACTTGAACTTGACTAGCATGAATCACATTTCAAATTTCCACATTGGGTCTTCCGAGTTTTCAAATTTCTCATCAATAAGCTTCATGAACATAATGATATTATTGCATTTATGAAACAGACGATTTGTGTACGACCAGATATTACAGAGTCCTGCTGTAGAAAAGAATTGACATACCCAAATGGATCTTGGGAAAGAACCAATGCATTAGAAGTGATCTCATAGATCAATCGGTGTCTTTGTCCACCATCAGATTGGCTAAGACATTTCTGTAGCACACAACAACCATGACGATCTGTTGCAAGTTCGACACAATTGGAAATAGCAGCTTCAAACAGAAACTACAAAAAATGTGTCCAAATTAAATTTCTGTGGCATGCAACACTAAGCAATGAAGAAAACCTCAAATGGCTAGGTATATGAAAATTAAAATGAACCTCTCCAGCACTTTCTAGCCAAAATCGAAGTGACAAACAATTTTAAAAAATAAGAGAACTTGTAAAGAATTCACTTTAACAGGATGAAACAATGTACCCTATGATGTTAGACAGAGGCATTGGTAATTGAAAGAATGTGATTTATCACCTAAAAATCAGAAATGTTCTTTTCTATAATATGCTACCCCAAGTTTTGTCAGTTTGGATATGGAATAAAGATATTAACAGAACAAACACTATGAATATGATAGTTCATCTGTTTCCCCTGTACAAAAGCATATGAACGGTTTCAAACAACCAACATTACAGTTACAAAATATCTATACAAAGACATGGTAGAAACCTAATAAGGTTGGCATAATCAAATATCTGAAAACAATGTGCTGCCACACAACCAACCAATGTCCTCGAAGTTTAGGAGCACCAGTCACAGATGAAATGACATCAACACAACAAATGGAAGGGACCATACAGATATTATGCAGTTACATAGTTCCTCAGTTATTACTTTCCAAAAGATGGGGACAAAATTGACTATTCTGATACTCTCCAGCCAATGTGATAATAGAGACATCGGAGAACGCCAATCTCCTTAATCCTGATGACCTTTTCAAAGTTGTCCATGGAAAAGCTCAAACTCATCCAAAACTGGAGATTAGCATCTAACCACTGTAACAACCAGCGACAAAAAAAGCTGAATGCTTATCCTATCATCAAGTTACACTAACATTGGTTATTGGCTCAATGATTCTCCTTTTCAGTATACTACGCAATTGATTGCAATTTGACTGAACTAATGAAACAAAGCACACGTCTCATTGCTGTTAAAAATTACATAGCATGTCATTCTTGTGGAAAATAACTTGAAGACCAGGAACCTTGTACGTTACAATTTGGCACCAAGGGAGTTTCCTAGGAGTATGTGTTCAAAACATTCACTCACAAACTTTCTCAAGGAGACAGTGGCAGGAGAATGACGTGTAATGTACGACAAAGCTGTATGGTTCAACACGTTAAACAGTGGAACTTCCTTTATGCTAAATAGAACCCAAATTGTATGGTTCTTAAAATATAAATAGATTCACCAAACATACAACAAAGCTGCAGTGTGATCTGAAATCACAAAAGTTATGGACAAAAACAACAACTCTTTCCCTTTCTGTCTTTTCTTTCAAGGACTTGGAGAGCAAGGGAGTTGATTTTGATGATGTCCATTCTTTACCTAAACGGAGCAGTGAAGTTATCTCCCCAACATTGTAACAACTCAGCCCTCTGATCTCTAAGCTACAGGAAATATCAATGTATAAAAGTATTGCCTATAAAAAGATACATATGCAGCTTACTTCTCTATACTCAGGTGTTAAGTATTGCAAGCACCGCTGCGCAACATGGTTGCCATTCATGTCCTTGATTAAATTTACTAAACCAGGTTTCAATGAGGAGACAATCATGGAAAACTGCTCAGGTGTTTTAAGTGTTTCAATAACTTTTTGCACAGCTCGGGTCCTGCAGTTAAGAAGAATAAAATATAAAATAATTGTTAAGAAAAACTGAACAGAAGCAGCTCAGTAAGAAAAAGGACTTTGATAGAGATAGAAATCAGACCCGTGCATGTCACATGAAATTCTTACAAGATCCCCAGCTATTCTAGTGATTGCACGAAGTATCTGCATTCTCTGACCCTCATTGCACACCTCAAGAAGCTTCTGAACAAGGTAATTGCCAAAGGGATCAATCATGAGTTCCACGATATGCACAATGATCTCAGGAAAAATCTTTTCAACATCTTCTGAAGATCCTTCTGCAAATTTCCTCTGCAAGAAGCGACATCCATTTTGATCCTTCGCCATGAGATAGATTCTTCCAGCAAAATCATCAATTAAATTATACTCTTGAGACTGTGACCACCGATGAAATTTGAGATCAACAGCGTCAGGAGAAAAGCTTCTTGATTCTAGGCAATCCATGCGAGATTCTGCAGTTGGAGAATGGAAACTACGCTTCGCATAAGCATTGGGAAAAACTCTTCTATTTCGACTCATATTTGAAAGATAGTTGGTTCCTCCAAAAGAACCAAATTTAGCAGACTTGACTGGTTCAGGTCCATGTGATCTTCTTAAAATTCTTTCAGGAAAGTATTGTTTCTCTGTTTTGTCTAAACCATGCAGTGCATCAGAACCCATTGAGCAAAACAGGGAATTTAATGGGTTTATGCTTCGTGAAACTTGCTGGTTGAAGTGAGTAATTGGCATCTCAGTGAATGGTTGCCGGGGGCTACTATTGATTGATATACTCGTGATTGACCCATCAGGTTGAATAGGATACTGATTGTCTAATTGCTGAGTGCGAAGTTGCTGCATATATAAGAAATAATGTTGTTCCTCTTCAATGAGTCTACATGCTCCATGGTGCCGATTAATTTGTGAGTGGAAGTAAGGAACAGGTGATGTAACATCCAAGAAATAATGTTGTTGGTTGGAAATTACTGGAATATCTACCCGATGAATTGGTGGAATTAGGTGAACACCTTGCACACCAGGAGGAAATGGTACAGCCGCAGATATGTTTTCCATTGTGTGTACATATCCACTTTGGTGCCCACCAATACTTGGACTAAACCCATTTAAAGCACTAGGTAGATTATTTGGTGTTCTTGGAGAGGGAACAACGAACACTTGCGAATCCAAATTCGAAGGGACTTTACCTAAACTAGTTTTGCATTGTCCATTCACAGCAGCTAAATGGTTCAGCAACGGCGTAGAATTGGCCAGAGGAGCTGCAGATTCTAACAAGGCACCTTCTTTTATGCACAACTCAGCAAATGCGGACGTTATAGCCTGTTCATTCGGTAAGTTTATTTCTTCAGATTCAAACCTCTTGTTCGGTAGCTGCGCAACTCGGTTACCAAATTCTTTTAACTTGCCTAAGATCTCATTGTTTATATATGTCTCACTACCACCAATAGGCTTTGACCCATCCCCATTCGAGGATGTCAAATTAAAATCTTTTGAACAATTGATTACACCAGATTCATCAGAATATGAATTCCCAGAAGTAACATTTGGAATCTCGCCAAGTAGTTTCTCAAACTCATCATTCTCCAGTTCATTTACCCCATTCTCCATTTTCTGAACAATAGGCAGCATCTTTCTTCTATACAAGAAAGGAAACAGAAAATGAGTCACAACACATAGTCCAGTACACATGACACAAACTTAGCTAAAACCTTAATATATACATTAAACGTATTCATTGTAGACCAACTTAATCACCAAAAATAAAATCAAAATCAATATATACAAAGTAAGACCAACAACTTTGCACAAAAGAATGATACATATTTGCATCATCCTCCCCATCTAAGCCAAAGAATAAAAAAGAAAAAAGGGATTATAGGACAAGCAAAAACAAAGAATCATATTTCTTTGCAAACTCAAGTTCCCCATATTTGAAGACAACTACTACTATGACTCAAATTCAAAGAAAGTTCGGATAAGCTACTTATGCTCATCTCAGTCCAACATTCTACGAAATAAGAATAAATTACGGAAAGTTGTCTAAATTTTCTTTACATTTAAAAATTAGTAAATAAGCAAAATACCCAGTTCCAGAACTGAGCCAGCATTTAGAAAATGTCTGATTCAGGTGAAATCAGACAAAGTGAACCCACATGTTTCCTCGATATTGACGTCAAACAATACATATAAAAACAATTAGACGCAGACAAAAAAAAAATATTACATCAGATTCCCTCATACACATAAAGATCTATTCGATTTGCTACAAGAATTTAAACCCAATATTTTAGATCATCAAAATCAAATAACAATCTAACAAAATACTCAAGCATTGTCCCAAAAACACGAAACCCATGGAAACAAACACAAGTAATAAGAGTGAAGGAATAGTAAGCATTACTGATCAGAGTAAAAATAGGGCCACCGAGGAATCGATCATAGCATTAATTTCATGGAAGTGACTTTCCTTGATTACAATACAGAACAAAATCAAACAGAAAAATAGGGAGATTTTGTTGAATTGTCAAAGTGTAGGAAGTAATCGAGGTGAAGGAAGTGAGGCGGCGTGAGAAGAGTTTACATATATAACTGAAGAGAGAGAACGAAAGAGGTGGCATTCATCCACAAATACGTATCGGTTTTACATCACATACACAAACCCAAATTGAAACAAACAGGCCAACAATTAATAACATTGGAAAATATTTCAGCATACAACACAATTTTGGAATGGGAAATTCACTTTATTATTGTCATACATCCATGCATGCCTTTTGCCCTTCTCACATTGTTTGGTACGTTTCTGGTTTTCTTCACAAGGTGGCCCCCTTTTTAAATACCAACTATTTTCTCTACTTAATAAGCATCTATTTAATTACTACTATATAACTTTTTATGAGCTTTAACTTCTTATATACTCAATAGGATCAAACATTTTAATATTATTAACTCCCCTTAAACATAATTAGAGATAGTTACCCATAATTATTAGAATTACTAATCTAAAATCTAAGATAATAACATGTTCAATTATAATGATTGTATAAAAAATTATTATATATATATGCTCTCTCTATTTTTCTTTTTATAAATCTAAGGCAAATACCTTATTATTATGTGCTTTAATAGAAGTATATTGTTATACATTGCGGTATGTTTTTTAATAATAAATAAATAACACATTACATTTATTGCTATTTCTTTGTAGTTTTAATGGCATGCTCTTCTTATGTTTTATGGTCTTACAGCATGCTATAATTATCATATCCTTTTATTTAAAGAACATTAACCACCACTTCGACTGATGCGGACGCGGTTCTCTCGTCGTGAAAGAAGTAATGAAAGGGAAGCCCGGGGTCAAAGCGCGTTCGTTGTTGCCTGTATAGCTTTCTAGAGCAGAGATCTAGCAACGCATTCTAGGCACAGATCATTGGTATTGGATGTATTGTCTGCTTGTCAAAGACTTTATGATGCAATTTTGAATACCGTATGCTCGTTTCGTCCATTTTTATTTTTCTTTTATTGATTTAACATATTGATTAAAAAGTAATAAATAATAAAAATAATTTTATTAAATCAATTTTTAAATATAAATATATAATAAATATAATGTGTTGAAAAATATAATAAGGAACTCACTATAATTAATATTAAGAGTAAATTAGGAATTGTGTGTAAAATTACATCTTAAACTTAATCTCACCGAGGACATGACCCTAGATAGGAAGAAGTTGGGGGGAGGTGATTAGACATGACATGACAGAACTTAATCTCACCGAGGACATGACCCGAGATAGGAAGAAGTGCAGGTCGCGAATTAGAGTAGTAGGCTAATTGGTTGGTAGGGTTAGGTGGTTAGTAGCAGTAGAGTAGTAATAGTGTTTTACTATGTGTTATCATTATTTGTGTTTATGTGTTAGTTACCTCATATTTGTTGTTCCCTTTCTTTCACTTTTGTCATATCTATTGTATTCTGCTGATGGGTTGTTCAGACGAGGGTTCCAGGAAACAGCCTCTCTACTTCTATGAGGTAGTGGTAAGGTCTGCGTACATTTTACCCTCCCCAGACCCCACTTGTGGGGTTTTACTGGGTATGTTGTTGTTGTTGTTGTTGTTGTGTAAAATTACATCTTGACTTTATAAACCGAACAAATATTATTGGACATCCCAAAATAGTATATACTTCTTCTGTCCCAATTTAGTTGTCAAGGTCACTAAAAATAATTGTCCCAAACTAGTTGTCAATTTAAAAAACCAAGAAACAATTAACCATTTTTTTTTCAATTCTACCCTTGTAATTACTACTCTTAAATGTGAAAACTTTATTTGTTAGGGTATAATTTTTAAAGAGTACAATATTTATTAAGATTATTTTAGTCAAATTATATACCTTATTAATTTTTTCTTAAAGGATGTACAAATTTTTACCTGACAACTAAATGAGAACTGTGGGAGTAGACAAATAAAGGTGGACGGGAGATTAAGAGCCCGTTTGGCTTAGCTTAAAAGCTGGTCAAATCTACTTTTAAGCTCTTTTTAGCTTACAGAAGTATTTGACAATTTTCAAAACAACTTAAAAAAAAGTTAAAATTTGCTTAAAATAAGTTAAAAGTTAAAACCAGCACCCCCAACTTTTTATTTTTTAGCTTAAAAGTTGTTATAGTTTGACCAAAAAAATTACTTTTTTCCTAAATATTTTTTCATATTCCCAAAAATATTCTTAATTTAAGTAATCCTAACTACTCTCGCCCTTCTCATTATTTCAATTCAAACCACGCCCAATGCTCTTCTGCTCTTCTAAATGCTCTTCTCGTCGCTCTCTCTTGACAAAGCTTGGGTTCTCTTCCTTCGCTGCCATTAATGTAAGTTTCACTATTAAGAGAAATACATGAATGATAAATAAAAATGCTTATTTGATACATATTGTCCTTTCATTATTTTTTTAATAAATAATTTATGAAGTAAGAGAAATACTGAATGATAAACAAATATTATTATTCATGAATGTATTAAAAAATATCTTAAATTCTTTATGTGAAATAAGAAGCAACGTGCATGCCATTAGAAAGAATAAACATTATTGGTTGGTTAAATATTGAAAGTTTCTTGAGAGGACAAGAGAAAATAGGAATAATTGGTATATTTTGGCAATTGAATATCTCAATTGTGTTTCAATTTCGGTCATGAAAAAAGAGGCATCTTAAAATTTTCATGTGATCTATCCAAATTATATATTTTAAAAATTAAAAATAAATTGTGTATATAAAATTTACTTAAATAATAAGTTTATATTGATATTGAATTAAAATATAAATTTATTTTACTTTATTCTAATTTTTTTAGACAGAAAAATCTTAAAGTAATAAGTTTTTATAATGTTAACAGTTTGAAGGGTATTTCAGACATTTTTAATTAAAAACGTGTTTAACAACACTTTTATCTAAACACATAATTTCAACACATAATTGCTTATTTGTCAAATAAATTTCAACACTTTAAAAAGTGCTTCTAAAATACTTTTTAAAAGTTATTTTTTTCAACCAAGTCAAACGAGCTCTAAAGGTTATGAAATATCGCGTGACTAGCTGCTTCCTTAATTTGTTTTTTCAAAAAAGTTCAATCGATACTTCAAATATAAATAATTTCATGTAAAATTATTTCTTCTTTGCTTTTCCTCCGCCTCTTCTTATCAGTTTTTGTACATTTTTTTTCCCCTTAAATTATAACATCTGAACATAATACTTTGAAGAAATGGATTTTGAACGGAAAAATAAGTTTATATTAAGTGTGTTATTAAAAAAAGCCTAAAAACAATGGCAACTTACCCTGTTGCAAAATGACTTTTTGGTAAAAAAAAATTGTTGTTATTTTGCCAATTTAATGATGGGCGTCTGTGTTACTAATTTCTATTTTATGGATTCATATATTAACATATTTGTATATAAATATGTGGTCATTAAAAAAGTCTATTTTTTATCTAATAAAGTATTATATATTTGGGCCTATTATTAGTATGAATTTATTTTAGATAATTTTTTTTTTGGGTAACTAATCCTTGTATTAATCACCAAGTGACTTCAATTACAGAACCATTACCAAACAACAAATCTTGTTGGTTATCTCAAAGTAAAATAAAAGACTAGTGTTCAAGCTTAACTAAGTCTTGGTTACCAACTAAAATTTCAAAAAAATAAGCTATGCAGTAGATGGCTACAACCTTGAGGATTTCTAACATTACAAATATATGCAATTTCTCTGGTAATTCCTCCCCAATCTCTATATCTTTTTTCAAAGATTCTCAAATTCCTCTCTATCCACACAACATGAATCACTTCAGCAAAGACTATTTTAAATAGATTAGCTTTTTGAGTTTTTCCTTTAGCATGAGATATAGTCCACTCTATGTAATGATCCCAATTGCTCCAATATTGTCCATTCCATCCGAGCCAAACAAAGATTTTAGTCCAAATTTGAATGGTAAAGGGACATTTGATAAACAAGTGTTCATTTGTTTCATCTCTTTGGCTACACAAAACACAGTTAGGTTCCACTATTATACCCCATTTAAGCAACTTGTCAGCTATTAGTAATCTGCCATGAAGATGCAACTACATAGTAAATACAGCATTTGGCCTTGCATTGTTCTGAATCATTAGGCATTTCCAGGCCAAACTTGATGTCACCCCTGTTATCAATCTGTATTAAAAAAATAAGAACAATGTCTGAAAATTATGTAAGAACAGAAAATCGAGCCCACTGAATGCACAGTGTGTCCTTAAGGAAATTATTCCCCTCAATGTACCCGAGGTGTTGGAATCTTTCCTCCCAGGATAGAACGATT
>DF360695.1:15644-29309 GCA_000787875.1 Solanum virginianum | reverse complement strand
ATAAGGTCATGGAAGATAAGTTGAAGCTCTTGAACTTGGGTTCCAACAGTTTTTCCATCCATCATTTTGTAGTCTAGGAATTTGGCAACCACAAACTTTTTCAAGCAAGCATTTTTGCTTTTGTACTTCTTTTTGAGTGCATTCCACAGTTCTTTGGAGGTTTCTACTGTACTGTAGACGTTGTACAAATCATCTTCTAAGGCACTCAAAATGTAACCTTTGCACAAAAAATCAGCCTGTTTCCAAGCCTCAGTAACCATGAACTTCTGGTTGTCAGGCATGTCGGCGGCAGGCACAGGAGGGTCCTCGCTGGTGAACTTTTGCATACCAAGGGTGGTAAGCCAAAAGAACATTCTCTGCTGCCATCCTTTAAAGTTGGCACCGGTGAACTTTGCAGGTTTCTCAGCCGGTGGCACCGCAGTACGGGTTCCAGTCACAGAGGGAGTTCCAGTCTCAATTGCCATTATTTCTTTGTCACTGTCAAATGGACAAACTGTTTTAGTTAATAAAACCAGAATAGCAATTAAATCACAAACTTAAGCGATGAAGATTTTATTTCTTCAAATCGCGGTATAGTTGTGAACTTTGGTGTTCCAACGAAGTTTTTATGCCTTCGAGTCAGAATATTAATATTTATATGGAGTAGAAAACTACAGAAGTTTTAATCTCCTTAAATAGAATACAGATTATATAGTAATTTCCTTAAGATTGTTATCAATCTGTATTACCAAAATAAGAACAGTATCTGAATATTATGTAAGAACAGAAAATCGAGCCCACTGAATGCACAATGTGTCCTTAAGAAAATTATTCCCTTCAATGTACCCAAGGTGTTGAAATCTTTCCTCCCAAGATAGAATGATTTACTCACCAAAATAGCGGTACAACAAATTAAGGTGACTACGAACCACTTGAAGGTAGTATATCACACAAGAATTATAAGAAGTGTAGGAAAGAAGAAAATGGATGTTAGAGATTTTTCGTAAGGAACAATTCTGAGGATCAACAGAAATATATAGCCTGTTTGGGAAATGATTTAAAGCTTTTCAGATAAGGTTTGCAACTTTTCATGAAAGGTTGCAACCTGTCAGAAAATTCCTGTTAAAAAAAATGGAGTGAAATGTTTTTAAATTAATCCGGGAAAAAAAATGCTGGTTAGACAACACGCGGATCCGGGTTACTAATGGGTCAGGATCTGAAAATAATTAATTAATTAATTAAAATTAAAAGAATTTTGGTTTAAAAAGATTATCAATCAAATCATTTGACCAAATCCAAATCCGAATCCGAATCCGAAGCCGAAGCCGAAGCCGAAGCCGAAGTCGAGCTGAGCGAGTGACGATGACGGTGCGAGGGGTCCTTTCCCCCTCAACCCTTTTAGCACCTAGAGTAGGTCTAATTTAATATATACACCTCTCTTTCCCTCTTTCTTTCCTATGTGGGACAAATGCTTTAACCAAAGCAAAAAGGGACTTTTTACATTCCCTTCACCTTCCATCCCATCATTTTCCATTCACTAATATCAAAACCCAACAACTCTAAGAAACTGCAAGTATATTTTCCTGATCACACTTTGTCCAGGTTTGAATTTTGTGTGAACCTGCATAAGTGTTTTTCTAGTAGCAAGGATAATTCTCATCATCCAACATGCCTGAGCTAGAATATTCATATCATGTAACTCCTTACCTTTTATATAATATGCATGAATCACCTAATCCAGAGTTTATCTCATTTATGAGAGAAGTCCTAACATGTCTTGGTAATAGCAACTTTGTTCCATATTGTTGGATTAATTAGATTGAGCCCTCCAGATGCCTTAGGTAGACATACTCTACACCATGCTAGCAGTGATTTTCTGGTAATCTCATTTGATCCAGACCACACATATAACTTCTACAATATCCTTTAATCAACTTAAAAATCTTAGTAGGGATGATGTATAGTTGAGTCTAGAAAGCTTGAATACCAAACAAAACAGTTTGGACCAATTGAACTCTTCCAGCATAAGAGAGTTTTTTTGCAGTCCAAGATGAAACTTTGCCTATAATTCTATCAATGAGAGGCTTCCATTGCATTATAGTAATCCTCTTAGTTGATAATGGAATTCCAAGATACTTGAAAGGCAACTCCCCTGGGCTAATCCCTAAGTGATTGAGAATAGCCACTTGAGTGGTTCGAGGAACACTACCAAAATACACAACACTCTTTCCCAAATTTTCTTGTAATCCAGAGGCTTTGCAAAAATATAGAAAGCATCTATACAAAGATTTGATAGATGTTAGTGATACACCCAAATTTACACTCCAAACGGAATAGTAAAGCGGTCGTTGATCAAATATAGAACTTAACCAGAGTTGAGGTCGATCCCACAGGGAACGCGTCAGAATATATCTATTAGCACCATTTATAGATGTAATATCTATTCTCGAAATAAAAGTGCATAAAGTAAATGGGGGGTTTTGGTCTTTCAAACTAATTTACTAAAGTAAAGCGATAAATGAGTGCAAGAACGACTAGATTTCAAACAATTTATGCGAAGCTAGGATTGTGTTCCCCATGACATCTAATGCGATAGCCGAATCTAGTGGTAAAGTCGTTCATGATTACATATATAAGATCTAACAAGTTATGTAACATCTAATTCACCTCTAGGTCCCTCTTAGATGTATATCGTTCATCACCTTTCGGTCTCAGAATGTATATGTACTAACCCTTGTTGTCAATTCCGAAATACTCTCAGCTTTCGATCTCAAGTACTTAGACTAGGTTAAAAACCCTGAATTTCCATCGTAGAACTCTTTTCTAATCAAAATATCCCTTTCGGGCATGCAAAGAATAAAGGCTTCCTTATTACGTCGACTCATCAAGGAAGAAATTATAGTGAAGATTACTATGATATATACGCTAATCAATCCCAAGAATTACCCCATATTCGCCTATCTTATTGATTTGTCATGGTTTCCACAACCCTAGTTGTGAGTTTAGCCTAACATATTCAAGGAAGAAAACTCACAATGATATAAGGAATTCATAATAAATGACTTACTATTGAAGAATCGATGAATCCACAAATTACAATCTTGAATTCGATAGGCAAAATCCCAAAATCTTGTGAAATTTCTAAGAAAATAATATTTTTCAATGTCTTTGGTCTCTGGCCATCCAAGACTAACTAAAAATGAAATAAAATACTATTTATACACAAAGAAAACCTAATCCAAATTAAAATAGAAAAAATCCATCGGCATGGACACGGGCCACCACACGGCTCATGAGATGGTAGACGAATCATTAAACGGTCCATGTGGTTGTACTTTACTTCCTCCAGCAGCTTCTCCATGCGCCAGTAGATGGGCCGTGTAAGCTTAAACAGTCAGTGAAATGGATTGTTTGCCATGCTTTAACCATTTTTCTTGCTCATCTTTTCACACGCCTCCATGTCACAGACCGTGGTTGCTCACATGATCTGTGTAATGCTCCGTCTGGCCTCCCTTAACACATTTTGCTTACTTTTCAATGTTGATTCCTTCAAGTCACTTTGACAGTCGACTGCACGACCCGTATCACTCCCAATGGCTGGTGAGATGTGCCGTCTCATGCCACTTGGCCAAAATCTTTCAACTTTCGACGGACTACCCCTTCATGTCACTTTGACGAGCATCATGATGACCCGTTTGACGTCCCATAGTCTGTGACACATGCCATGGGACTTGCCTTCGCCAATGTTTCCTGCGTATTTGCCCATTAGCCACTGCCATCAGCCAAGTGTGAGGCCACGATGGCCCTCACGGTACGTGTGGAAGTACACGAGTCGTGTAGGTCCCCATGTGCCCACACTTGGTTCCATTTTTGCTCCTCTTTGCACTCTTTTTCATCCTTTTTCTATCGTACTCTCATTTCTTCATGCCTTAGTCTTTTTCCTGAAAAATAATAAAAATAAAAATCAAAATAACAGATTTGCTGGAGAACGCGCAAAAATCCTTTGTTTAAAGTGTTAAAAGAGTCGTATTTCTACGACTCATCAATACCCCCAACTTAGAATAATTGCTTGTCCTCAAGCAACAATGACTCAACCAAACAATGCATAAACACCAATGCTCACTCAGAATATGGATCGCCCTCATAATTTTCAATACACATGCCCCGCTAACAAGTTTAAGAATGTACTTACGCCCCAAATGGACCCACAAAGATTAAGGCAAACATCATGCATGCATGGTCAGTCCATATATGATCAAGAATAAAGACACCCCAGTTAAGTTAGCAATTAATTAATGCAAAATATAGTGCCCTCACTACAAAGAAGTCTCACACTCAACGTAAGCATGTAAAACAGAGACTGGAATGTAGTCACTCACTCTTAGAAATGACTACCAGTGGACACACACATATCGATCATGAACTTGCCCTTATTTTCACCACCTTAACTCTTCAATGACCTTTTTAGGATCACATTAGGACTTTTTTGGCTTGTAATGTAGGCTCGGGATCTGCTGAGGTATATTTAGGATTAAAGTGACTAAACAGCCTTGAATGGATATTCACTCTTCACATTAGGACTTTTTTGGCTTGTAATGTAGGCTCGAGCTCGGTATATTTAGGATTAAAGTGATTAAACGGCCTTTCCAGACACTTACTTCGACTCAACCATTTGCTTTTTGGTCACAAACTTTTCTTGCCCCTATTTTCCCACTTTCTATGGTACAAGAAGTGATTTCTGTGCTCATTCACTTATTTTTATTCTTTTTCTTTTTCGCTCATTGCTTTGCTCATGGTCACAACCCATTTCTTTTTCTATTTTTATCACTTTATTCTTTTCCACACTCATTTTTCTACTCTCCTTGCACTAGCCACCCTCAACTTAAGCCTTTGGCTTGGGTCAAGGTTCACAATATCTTTCTAAAGGACCAGGGCCAACATAAGACACCCTCAACTTAGGCTTTTGCCCTAGGTGGAGGTTCACAATGTCCTTGGAGATACCAAGGCCAAAACAGAGATCAACAGATAGATTGGGGAGGTGAATTTGGGTGATTAGAAAGAAAAGGTCCATTTAGGCTCAACTTTTGGTTCAAAGGGACAATTTCATTTGGTTGGTCAATTTTTTTTTGGCTAAGTGACTATTCAACAACAACAACCTAAGATCCTATCCTAATCCAGTCATTCAATTATTTCTGTAGGACTAACCAGACAAGTTCTATCTCACAAGTGTGTCGATTGAATTATGCAATTAGCTCTCACACATACGGCATATCTTCTACACTAGTTGGTACTAAATCATATAGGCCTACTTCATTCATCAAAATACCAACTATATACACATAATATTTACCAACAATTATGCAAGTTAGTCTGAATAAGATGCAAACACACATATACTTAGCATTGTCAATATGGAACATCACAAAGATCAACACAAGGGCTACTCTAGACTTCTGTGAACACTTATATTTACACAAACATTACGACCTAAACATGCCAGTACTATTAGATAATACACTTGAGAGAAAAGAAACATGGCAAGAAAAACTCTCAAGTGGCAAGATGCCCCACCCCTCCAAAAAGACAGTGTAGTGCCCTCACTACACTATAACACAAGTTAATAAACAGATAGGGGATAGAGCATACCTAGGACGCCCTAGGCGTTAGAGGTATCTGTAGGACCAGACCTTTCTGGGGTATCATCATCAGCATATGTAGCACCCGGTCCAAAGGTGATACCAGAGGCTCCTACCTATGCTACCTCTGTGGCCAACTACTCTTGTTCTACTAGTTCAGCTGCTGCTTGGCACTGGTCCCTGGTGGCCTTGCATATTTGCCAATCTTCTTCCTTTTGTGGGTCATGAGGAGGACTTTTTTGGTGATCGCATCGCTTACCCTTGTCCTCCCTGCAAGTGCCACACATGAAATCTTCTTCCTTTTGTGGGTCATGAGGAGGACTTTTTTGGTGATCGCATCGCTTACCCTTGTCCTCCCTCCTGAGTTGCTTAGTGTGTGGCGTGGGTGCCTCAAATGGGGCTGGTGGAACACCCCATATCTCATCCAGAACCGGGGGTGTGGGGACATTGAATAGGTTCATCCATGACTCTAGAGGCGAGGTTGGTGTAGGGGCCTGGTACTGTGCAGTCAACTTAGCAATCTGAGCCTTCATACCGTTCACTGTGTGTACCAGATCCTTCATTTCATCCCCCGTCATACTCTCGAACATGCTATGGAAATATCACTCCAACTTGCTGACTTGGCTCTGTAGGATGGTGATTCGGCTCAAAAGGGCTCCGTTACATTGGTCTACCACCCGCTGCGAATGAGACTAGACTACCTACGGAATCCTCTCTATAATTTGCTCAACAATAGTGTGTCTACCGCTGGTCCGCCACCAATCTAGCCATAAACTCATAGGGCACATATGCATACTCTTGCTGAACTGGAGGAGCTGCACCACTACCCTCGAGCTACTCAGAAGCCGTGCCTAATGGTGGGGTGGTGGTGTAGTCCTCAAATGGCAAGGGTTGTTGTGGAGGTGCGGATGGGAAGTTTGTCGGCCTCCCTAGTAAACGTGTTCTACTCCTCATGAGAGGGTTTTGGACATCCTTAATCAGGGAAATGTTGGCTACGTCCTTGGGAGCTATCTTTTTGTCTAAAAAATGAGTAGTAGGAACACTGGCCTATTTGCAAAGCGCACGAACCAGGCACGGGAAAGGTATGCCAGCTTTCTTAGATAAAGTTTGGTCCCACATATTGAAAGGAATAATTCAGCCCACATTTACTCCATATTTGGACATCAGGCATGCTATAAGAGAAACATGCGAAGGCTGGAGTAGGTTATCGTTTCCTGTGGGCCGCAACATGGACCGCACCACTGACTACTAAAATTTTGCAGCAAATGTCAATGATGCTTTGGCGATAGGACACTTAGGGTCTGTAACCCAAGGCTCCTCTGCCCCGTGAATGGATATTCACTCTGCGATCCATGCCAACAGTGTAACCCTAGATGATGAATCAGACATCCGCACCGCATCCATAATCTACATGTGTCTATCCATAAACTGGGCATCTGGATGAGCTTAGTAATCTGGCCCAAATAGGAACCGATTGATGGTGGTTTCTGATATATTCACTCATGTACCACACACTATTACATGTGACCGCGGGGACCTAGTAAGGGCAACCTGTCTATTCACCTTTCTTAATTGGGTAGCATCCACTGAGTTCAGTAGACTAGCGGCATAGTTAGAATAGAACTCTTCAACAATGGCGGGCCTATAGTACCCTTGTGGTTGCACCATCCAATCGAACTTATATGACTTAAAAGTATCTCTGATTTTCAAAACTTTGTCAAGTTGGTCAGTGATTACCCGAACCTCCAGAAGGACTGACCGCTATTTGAAACCCCCAGAACCTTTTGTAAGTCCGTTAGTGTAGATATCCTTATCGCTTGGGACTATCTACCATCCCCTCAGAAAGATAATAAGTGCCCTGGCAGTTTTGGGGTCGGTCGTTCAGGAGACTGCAAAATGATGGCCTCATCATCATTGTCTCTGAGTTCGACCTCATTCGCCTACTCTTCAATATCGTGACCCTTAGCCTCCTGACTTTGCCCCTGCTCATCCTGGTCCAAAGTGTTCTCCTATTCCGGGGCTGCTGCCTCATCCTCAACTCCTGTGGAAGGAACCCCCTCTTCAAACTGGGGAGCTCTGCGATGGCCTGATGCACAGGCCCACATAGTACGGGGAGAGTGGGGTGAGACATTGCCTATATAGTGAACTTCGAACCTATTGGAGGAGTCATCACTTGAGTTACTCCTAGCCTGATTACTAGATGATACAATTGTGGAGTCATGGAGGCGTGACACAAGCTCATCCCTATAACTGTGTCTAACTAAGTTGCGGCATGGCCCCATATTACCTGCAAGTGCCACACATGAATATACCTTGTTAGAAATTATTACACACGTAGGTTGACACACTAACGAGTGCTCAGACTTCCCCTGTGCCATAAAGGTGACAATAACCCTTAAGAATGACATCACCCGGTCTATCATAGGGCCATTGCACTTAATAACACATACAAATTAAAATTAAAAATTAACCTAAGTAATAATAGAGAAAAATGTATGATACAATGTCAAGGGAACCCATCACGGCCCATGTAACGGGCCATGGTCTGTGAAAGGGCCCATTTGGATGGACTTGGCCCGTGGTGCTGGCTGATGGCACGTCATGAGCCGTTACACGATCCGTGAAACGTGACAATGCCGTGTAGATGTCCGTTCGATCCCCTCTGCCTGACTTTTGACTTATCACGCACACACACATACTTTTATGTAAATTCACCTTACTTAATCATGATTTCATCAATACAATAGCATATATAAATTAATTTCCCCGAATGTTATGTTAAAAAGCAACTATAATCCTCACTTTTCATGGTTTAGATCTTAAGAACTTAAAATGGTGGTTTTCACCACTACATGCACACCCAACATCAATAATGTAAATTATGATGCTTTAAATCAAGAAGGAACTAATCTTTGGCTATGATCTGCATATGCAAGCACCAAAATCAACATTAGGAGATAGAGAAATTAGGTTCTTACTTACTGAATAACAATGAAGAAGAGGAGTTTCTTGAGAAACTTGATACCCACACTTAGTTTACTCTATGAATCATGTGAATAACTCACAAATCATCACAAATAAGATAGTAATTTGTTGGGGTTTTAATAGAGAAGGTGAGAAAATGGAAGTAGGAGCCATGAGAGTAGAGAAAGAAGGGAAAATATTGAAGTGGGTTGTTGGGACCAAATAAGGGTATTTAAAATAATCTTGGTTAACTAAGTTGACCGGTCAACGTTGCCACATAGGTGGTCTTACGGCCCGTGACATATGTCACGGTCCGTTTGGGCTGTTCATCCCACTTGCCTTAGGGAAATTGGTACTTACCTGGCCCCCTTAGTCGTTGATGCAACCTTCACGCCCAACCTCATGGGTCGTGACACTTGTCATGACCCATTTTGGCTTTCATCTCCCCATACTTAATGCATATTGGCATACAAACGTTAGACAGCTCATCACACGAGCCATGATATGTTACATGGTTCATGTGGACCGGCCATGTCACCTCACTTAGCTAATTTCTCAAACACAACTCCTCCCCACGCACGCCTGCTGGACGACAGGCTACACGGGCTGTGCGAGTATGGACAGGTCGTGTAATGGCCCGTGTGGTCATACTTCAACAATATCACCTCATTAACATACTTGGGCCATGGGCATAATGCCCGACGATCCACCACAATGAACTGTCCCAGGTCAGACGGCCTGTGCAGCAACATGTGGTGTTACACTTTGCCAACTTTCACCTGTTTTGATATCCAGCTCTCTATGTGCGCTTCCAACCTCCAAAATGGCACCTGGACTCACCTGAAAATACCACTAAAAACAAGAAAAATGCATGACCTATGTAAAACTGTTATTTTTTTTATTAGTTTTTTTCAACTATTATTACAATGCATGGGTTGCCTCCCATGGAGCGCTTGATTTAACGTCGCGGCATGACACACTATCTTAACTACTCAGACTTTATCAAGGAGTAAGACCTCAATCACTAAGGCATCTTCACTGCACCCAAATATTGCTTCACTCTCTAGTCGTTTACCTTGAATCGATCCCTATTTTCAGCTTCTAGCTCAATTGCACCATGGGGAAATACCTGGCTAATCGTGTACGGGTCAGACTGCCTTGACTTTAGATTACTTAGGAAGAGTTTCAACCTGGAGTTATACAGTAGTACCTTGTCACAAACACCGAAGCTCCATTGGGCAATATGTTTGTCATGTTTGACCTTCATTCTCTATTTCTACTGTGCTGCACTCTCATATGCGTGGAGGCGAAACTCATCCAACTCATTAAGCTGGTCAAGTCTCAAGTCATCAGCCTCCTCCCAATTCATATTGAGCTTCTTCAAAGCCCGGAGTGCCTTGTGCTCTAACTCTACGGGTTGATGACAGGCTTTACGAAACACCAACTAATATGGGGACATACCAATGGGTGTCTTGTAAGCCAACTGTAGGTCCAAAGTGCATCATCTAGATTCCTTGCCCAATCCGTCTGGGTAGCATTCACAGACTTGGTCAGGATTTCCTTGATCTCTCTGTTTGGCACTTCAACCTGTTTACTAATCTATGGGTGATAAGGTGTGGTAACCTTGTGTTGTCGTACTCCATACTTTGTGAGGCTACACAAAAAATTTTGTTACAAAAGTGAGAACCCCATCACTGATAATAGTTCTGGGTGTCCCAAATCTAGAAAAGATGTTTTGCCTCAGAAATTGGACAACACTCTTGCTCTCATTGTTTGGCAATGCAAAAACCACTACCCATTTAGAGACATAGTCCACTTCCACCAAGATGTACTTCATGCCATATGAACTCACAAATGGGCCTATGAAGTCGATGCCCCAGACGTCATACCCAAGCACTAAGTCGTGGCGCTTTGAGATGTTTCCCTATCGCTTATATTAGTCATACCCAAGCACTAAGTCATGGGAATCTTTATAGATGGTGGGCTAGTAGTACCCACATTGGAGAATCTTCTTCGCTGTTCTGGCCCCACCATGATGACCACCCATTGCGGATGAGTGACAAGCCTCCATTATACTCAACATCTCCGCTTCTAGAATGCACCACCTGATAACCCCATCAAACATGTTCTGAACAAGTACGGGTCATCCCAGAAGTACCTGCACACATTTGAAAGAAAAATTTTTCTTTGGTAAGGGTTAAGGCCCTCTGGTATAATATCACTCACTAGAAAGTTAGTAAAATCAGTAAACTAAGGAATGAGGTCAACAGAAGCTGCCAATATTTGCTTATCGGGAAGGAATCATTGATATTCAACCAATCCTTCAGTCTTGACTTATCCTCCAATCTGGATAAGTAGTTTGCTACTTAGTTTTCAGATCCCTTTCTGTCTAAGACATCAAAGTCAAACTGCTACTTGGTTCTCAGATCCCTTTCTATCTAGGACATCAAAGTCAAACTCCTGCAGCAGGAGAACCCATCTGATCAACCGCGGCTTAACATCTTTCTATGCCATGAGGTATCTTAAAGCTGCATGGTCGGTGTGCACTATTGGTTTGGTGCCCAATAAGTATGCCTGGAACTTGTCAAATGCATATACCATAACCAGTAATTCTTGCTCAGTCACTATATAATTCTTTTGAGCATCATTGAGGGTCTTGCTGGTGTAGTATATAGGGTGGAAAATCTTGCTATGCTTCTGTCTGAGCGCAACACCTATAACAATTCTGCTTGTATCACATATCACTTCAATTGGGCAGTCCAATCAGGTGCAACCACCACAGGAGTGAAATCAGCTTTTTCTTCAGAGTCTCAAAGGCATGCTTACAACTATCATCAAAGTGAAACTTTGCTTCCTTCTCTAGTAGCTTGCACAAAGGATGTGTGATCTTAGAGAAGTCTTTGATAAATTATCGATAGAAACCTACATGCCTAAGGATACTATGGACCCTCCTTCATAGATATGGGAGACGATAGTTTCTTAATCACCTCGATATTCGCCTTATCCACTTCTATGCCCTTCTCAGAAATCTTATGGCCTAGAACTATCCCCTCTTTGACCATGAAGTATCATTTCTCCCAGTTTAGCACCAAATTAGCCTCCTAACAACGTTATAGGTGCCCTGCTAAGATTTAACAGACATGTATCGATGGAATCACCCACTACAGAGAAGTCATCCATAAATACCTCGAGGGTGTCTTCAACCATGTCAGAAAAGATTGAGATCGTACAACACTGAAAGGTGGCTGGGGCATTGTACAGCCCAAAGGGCATTCTTCTGAAAGCAAAATTCCTATTCAGGCAAGTGAGAGTAGTCTTCTCCTGATCATCCAGGGCTATAGATATCTGATTATAGCCCGAGTACCTGTCCAAGAAGAAGTACCATGCTCTACTTGCTAACCTGTCTTACATCTAGTCTATGAAAGGCCTATGGAAATGGACCTTCAAGGTCCATTTATTCAGCTTCCAGTAGTCTATGCACACTCGCCATCCAGTCACATGTCTCAATGGGACTGACTTATTTTTGTCATTAGCAACCACTGTCATGCCCCCTTTCTTCGGGACACACTGCACTGGATTGACCCACTTGCTGTTAGAATTGGGGCAAATCACCCCAGTATCCAACCACTTGATGATCTCCTTTTTCACCACCTCTTGCATAGGCGGGTTCAACCTGCACTGGTGCTCAATACTGGGTACACAATTATCCTCCAATTTATCTTATGCGTGCCTATCCCTAGGGGAATCCCTATGATATCCGTAATGGTCCAACCAATAGCTCACTTGAACTTTTAGAGGACCCCCAACAATGCCTCCACCTGGTTTTCAGGAAGATCTGCAGCTACAATCACATGAAGAGTGTTGTCAGTACCCAAAAATACATACCTGAGGTGTTGAAGTAGCTCCTTGAGCTCCACAGCTGGAGGCTCCTCAACGGAAGGTTTAGCTTGTGGTGTGGACCTGTTATGCAGGTCTAAGCCCAATTTTCTAAGGATAAATGTCCTGGTTCCCCTACATTGCAACGTATTTACGATGTCTGCATACTCGCTAATACCATCATCTAGGAAGTTCATCAACACCGCTGCTAGTGTGTCTACACTCATTGTTTTCTCAAGTTGGATCTTAGAAAGTCAATCATCTTCAACATCTAGGATAGATATCAATGCCACCTCTTTAGGTCTCTTCATTGCAGCACACACATTGAACTTTACCTCTTCCGTGTTGAGTCTGAAAGTCAGCTCTTCTCACTCTACGTCGACCAATACCTGGACAGTAGCCAAAAATGGTCTCCCAAGGATGATGGGAACCTTAAAATCCACATGACAGTCCAGAATAACAAAGTCTGCAGGAAAAATGAATCGGCCCACACGAACCAACACATCACATAGAATCCCTACAGGCCGCTTTGCCAATTTATCTGCCATGAGTAGCCGCATTGTAGTGGGTATGGGGGCTCCTAAGGCCAGCTGCCTATAAACTACCAGCGATATCAAGTTGATGTAGGCACTTAGATCACAGAGAGCTTTTGTAAAATCAAATGCTCCAATGGTACATGGGATAGTGAAAGCTCCCGAATCTTCCTTATTTTCTACAAGAGATCTTATGGCAATGACACTATAGTGGTAAAGATTGTTTGCTAGCTCAATTATGACTGTCTTCTTCTTAGTCACTAAGTCTTTTTCATGAACTTAGCATAGCCCGACATCTGCTCAAGTGCCTCTACTAGAGGGATGTTCACTGAAATCTCTTTTAGCATGGACAAGAACTTTTGAAACTTGCTATCTTCAACCTTCTTTTGCAATATGTGTGGGAATGGTAGTGGTGGCTTAGGAATTGCTGACAAAGGTTGGGTCACTACAGTGTCTCACCTTAGGTTCTACTGGTGTCACCTCTTCTTCTTCCCTTAAATCATCAACATGCACCTCTACAGGGTTAGGCACCTTGCCCTTAGCTGCCTCCAAACCTGCATTACTAGGTATAACAGGGTTAGAGAGTACCTTACCACTCCTTGTGGTTACTGCTATGCAATGACCATCATTTTTTGGGTTCTAAATAGTGTCGATCAGAAGTGACCCAACTTTTCTCT
>DF360696.1:49403-60621 GCA_000787875.1 Solanum virginianum | reverse complement strand
TTAAAGATACGAAGTCTGATTTTTCATAGCTAAATAAAATTATGGCTTCGCACTCAGCTTATATTAAGAACTTGGAGACTCAACTTGGTAATATCTCAACCTATCTCAACTAAAGGCCGAAAAGAGGATTACCCAGCAATATTGTGACCAACCCAAAGAGTGCGGACCAATGGTATTTTACTATCATGACACATAATGGTAAGGTTGTAAAAGGTATTTAGCCCACACATGGGTGGTTGAAGAGGGTAAGAAAGAATTGGAAGAAGAAGAAGGCACTGTGAGTGCTAATGATAATGATGATTTGGTAGTGAATGAAAGTGATTAAACTCTTGGCAATTCCAAGAGTAGTGATAAAATGAAAGTTGGGGGTGATATTGTCAATGCTAAAAGAGTGCCCTCTAAGAATTTGAATTCAGCTATAAAGTTGAAAGCTCCCCAAGTTAAGATCTCCCTTCCCTCAAATAATTAAAAAAGAAAGAGGAGGATACGAAGTTTTAAAAATTTCTTTCTATATTCAATTCTCTGTCCATAAATATCCCATTAGTTGAGGCGATAACTGAAATTCCAGGGTATGACAAATTCATGAAGAAGTTGGTGACCAAAAAATGGACCTTGGAGTGTGAGATGATTGAGGTATCTCATAATTGCAGTGCCATGTCTTATAATTGCAGTTTCATCTTGACAAAGAACTTGGTTGCTAAGAAAGAGGACCCTAGTGCATTCATATTTCCTTGAACCATTGGAGCTTGCAAATTTGTCAAGGCACAATGTGATGTAGGCACAAGCATAAATCTCATGCCCTTAGCCATATTTGACAAGTTCGAGCTGGACACACCTTCGCCAGCGATGATGTGGTTGGTTATGGCTAACCGGTCCATCAAAAGGCTAGCTGGAATTCTACATGATGTTTTAGTGAAGCTAGACAAGTTTATACTACCAGCCAATTTTGTATCTTGAATTATGACGTAGATGTGGATGTATGCATTAACTTAGGAAGGCCAGTCTTGGCTACTGGAAAGGCTCTGGTGGATGCTGAGAGAGGGGACTTGAGGTTTAGAGTGAATGAGGATTAGGTAGTTTTCAACATTTGTGGATCTTTGAAGCCTGCAAAAGACCTCTAAGTAATATCAGTGATAGATCAATCATGGGTAAATTGAGGATAGGAAGAACTACGTCGTGCCATGACGTTAACTACAGTACTACTTGGGAGGCAATCTAAGGTGAGTGGGCAAGCTTTACTTTTTGAATAATGGATGTTGCTTTGTGCAGATACATGAAAGAGAGAAAATTGATATGGAATGCTAAAAGGGAAACCAGATAAACCAGTCCAGTGGATTGCCAAGTTGAGACATTGATCACCAATTTAATCACTTTTTAAGTCATTTGATGACTCTTGAGGTGTTGACAAAATTGCCGAACCAATTGAGCGACAGTTAGTTTCACCACCTTTTATGACTGGAGTTGAGGTTTAATTTCTCTTAAAAAAGGCAGTCACCAGCATGATCAGCGTACCACCGAAAGTGTTTGGCGGAGTAAATTGACATCACCGATTCCTCACGCCTGACCGGCCTATTAAAGGCTTTTCAAACGCCTTGGATTTTCACTCTCTATATTCCCTCATTTTTCACTTCCTTTGCAAGTCAACCCCTCTCATAGTATATTTTCTTGCATGTTACTTTGGATAAACACTTTTTATCAACAAGAATTTCATTTGGGAAGCTCTCATCTCTAGTTCATCACTGAAGAGATATGTTTTGGCCCTATGCTTTAGTTTCTTTTTGAAGAATGTTATTGATAAAGGTGTGAAAAGGGTTTTGTGAGCCTTTTAATCATAGTTTTTGGATGAAATCTTGTTGGAAATCATGTAGGTGATATGTTTTTGTTATTCTAGAACCCTATGCTTCATGTGTGCTTAGTTTATTTGAATTTTTGATTCATTTGAAAATCATGAAATTGAATGTGCATGTGTTGTGGGCTAGGGGACGATTTGATAAATTTGTTGCCTAGACGTTGAATGTTATGGTGTATTGTTTAATTTTGACATTGAATTCTTGATGGATAGCCTTATGCTGAGATGTTTTCTTGATCATGATAATGCCTTGAGTGAATATGCATGCTTGTTGTACTGTTTGTTCTTGTGCACTGTGGGTAAAGTCTGAGTAAACCCCAAACACTTTTGAGGAAAGTGAACTTTCCCTATGATAGATTGCGTAACTTCATTCTTAAGGGTAAGTCGTCGCTTGATTGAGAATGTAGCCATGATGAGCATATGAAGGTTGCAATAGATGAATAAGCATGTATTGATGTTGATAGTGGGTTAGTGTGTGATTTTCCCATCGCTCTTGTGCAAATTGATTGAAATTTTGAATGCATGGGAGCTGGCCTTGCTAGTTAATTTCGATGATGGTCATTTTGAACATCGAAGTGGGCTTGATGATACGTCGAAGTGTCACACGCACTGCTTTGTCTGACCGATTATTGATGGTGAATTCTGGAACTTTTGGTGACAGTATTTTCCATTGCCAAATCAATTCGACAAAGCATTGAATTCGCACTACCATCACCAAAAGTAGTAGTGCCTAAAAGTTTGAAAATTATGTAAAAAGGCGATAGTCTATTTGACCGCCTAATCAGTTCGACGGATCACTGATCATGATTGGTAGTCAAGTAGACCTGTTTACACAGAATGATTTTCTTATGTATAATTTTGAACCTAATTGTTTCATGATTAATTCTCACACAATATTTTGAGTTTAATTTGCAGAAATGGGCAAGCAAAATGAACCTGTCACTCGAGATGGATCTCGGACAGCTTGGGGAATCACTATAGCCCCCCGATAGGGCAGACCAAAAAAATGAACCTGTCACTCGAGATGGATCTCGGACAGCTTGGGGAATCACTATAGCCCCCTGATAGGGCAGACCAAAGATCTCAGAGACCTCGCAAGGAGGAGTGAGGTAAGGGCAAAAGGAAGGTGACTAAAGACCAGAAGCCTGACAGTGATGAGGAAGGGTCCTTACATGTGACCTGGACCAATTCAAAGGGAGAGGAAGAGAGATCTGAAACCCCTACACATAGGCCTACTTTTGAGCCAAGTCCCAACAGGCATCAAAGTGATGCTAGATCCAAAGCCCTTCATGATCCTCTCCTCCAAACATATCAGAGGATCCAGGAGACAATAGCCCCAAGAAACTTAAACAGACTCAGAGCAAAAGGGCAAAGAACAATTCTTGATAAGAAGCAGTTATCAACAGATGGAGTCGTTGACAAGTATCTTGAGATTTGGGATACTCTTAAATTTCATAATTACTAGATATTCACCAAACCTCTAGACCCATATATTCCAAGCTTGGTCTGTGAATTCTATAAGGCCTATGGAAAGACTATTGCAAAAAGCAAAAATATAGTGAAGGTGGTAATCAAACCTCTTGATGCAATGGAAGTTCAAGGTGTTCAAGTCATTTGCAGTGAATTAGAGATTAATGATATTGGGGGATGCACATATAGATATAAAAATGATATGGATGAGATGATGAAGGTCCAAACATTTGATGATATTAAAGCATGGTTGGCCCCAATGATTGGACTCCTTGCTCCCTCGTGGTTCGAGGAGGGAGCCATTATTAAAAAGAAGGAAATGAATATATCCAACGAGGTTTTTGGTTCGAATTTATTAGCAGCAACCTAATGCCTTCACAAAATGAGTTAACCCTTCAACACTCCAAGGAGGCATTGGTTGGAAGCATCATGGACCATCAAAAGTTGAACCTCAGTACAATCATCACCCCAGATATCCTAACCAGGGCCAAGCCAGTGCAGATCTATCATAACCCAAGCCTAGGGCCTAGACGTGACCGGCGAATGGGGAACCCGAAAGAACCCTAAACAAGCCTCATAGCATATCATTACACATCCTTAGTCGCGAAAGCAATTAGAATGACAGTAAGAGATAAATGTAAACAAGGGGAAATTAGGACTAAGGATACACTTCCATATCAGAAACATCAAGAGTCAATAAAGTCAAGCTCATAGCATATATATATATAACATGTCCAATAACATCTCTACTACATAGAGAAGAGCGAGGGCCAAGACAAAGCAACCGGGCTCACTCTCATAGTCAATATATAAGTCAAAGAGAGAAAGTTTTAATACATAGCGATAGAGCATAAGTAATGTCCTCGGAATGGAGGACTCACCAACAAGCTTGATCGAAGTCGTACTAGCCAGGTGGAGGCGGATGATAAATCAGTACACTAGTTCCTACATGGTGACATCATATAGGCTTGGAGTATGCATTAGTATATTTGAATGTACTAAGTATGTAGGATGCAATGCGACAAGAGATAAGCATCATAGGAAAAATGCATAATCTTAAGCAATGGATAACATACTAATAATATGACATGTATGAATGATGCTTGAAGTAAAACTATGCTTATATAGAACATAATAAGAGTGTAAAGAGTGACCATTATAGTGTAAGCCAAGGCCTACCTCCCCCTTGGATAGGCACATGATGTACAAACCCCTTCATGAGGTTGATGAAGTACAAACCCCCTACCGAGGTTGATGGAGTACAAACCCCCCACCGAGGTTCACAGAGTACAAACCCCCCATCAAGGTTGATAGGTACCAACCCCTAACAAGGTTACCCAATCCTAACACCCCCCGAGCTAGGCGACCAAGGTACCAACCTCAATAGGTTACCCGACCTACAACTCCCTGAGCTAGGCTTGGTCATCCCAATACTATATAGAGATAATATCATATATATATATATACGCCCCTTTCATCATCATACACATATATTCCTTTCATCATTATTGCATCATCATTTCATCATCATATAGTCATTCAACTCATAATTCATATATTGGAACTTCAATTTCTTCAGATTCTATAACCGGACATTTTATGAAACACTTAGAGGGTGTGTAATGCTAGTGTAAAATTATGCAATTCGAGAGTGAAATCATGCTAGAAAAATTAGTGTAAAGCAATAAATAGATACTTGGTAACACCCTCAAACAATATACATCTAGACCTTTCATCAATCCTCACTATAGACCTTAGATTCATAGATCCAAACATAGTGAAACAGTCACAATTTCATAAACTCAACATGAAGATTGGAGATGGAGACTTGAAGCTTGAGAGGAAATCCTTAGATCTGGAGAAGGTTATGAGACTTCAATTTAGGAGTAAAATATTGGGCTAAGTCTTTGAATGAGTATTGGGGAATGTTTAGAATGATAAGAGGGTGAAAAATGGTGAAGTATAGGTATATTCACGTTTGGGGACACTTAGGCCCAAGACTTAAAATTCTTGGACGTGGACCAATCGCAAAGGCTTAATTTACACATGTCCGCGATGGAGGCGCGTCGCGGTACCATCGCTGACTGACATTGGATAAACAAAATATTGAAAATTGAAATTACTAATCATTTGTTCTTAAATCAGGGTTAGACCCATTTTCCACTCAAAATGATCCCCTGATCAAGGATATGAAGTCGGATTTTCAATATCGCGCATGAATTTGAGGTATATAGAAATTATGATTTCGGGCACTTTTTGGTGTCGTTTTAATATCTTCCCTTTGGGAACATTCGTCCCCGAACGTCAAAGAAACGTATATGAGAGACACAAACATGACCAGTTCATCCCACATAGAGATGCAACAATACACTTAAACATCATTTCAAAAACTTCATCAGAAGTATAAAATCATCATGAACTTGTCAATTTAAACATGAACATATGCAATGACATGGAGCTGAACTTAAGAATTGAGATCAAATAAAGGACTTTGGAAGGACCAACATATCTTAGGCTTAACTTGCTCTTCTTACCAAAATGGACCACACCCTTCATGGATGAAACCTTTAGATAGACCCAATCACCAACTTCGAATTCAAGGTCTCTTCTTCTCACATCAGCATAGGATTTTTGGTGACTTTGGGACGTTTTCAACCTTTTCCTAATCATCCTAACCTTCTCAAAAGCGCCATAACCAGACCTGGTCCCAACAAAGCTACCTCACCAACCAAAAACCAACTAACCGGTGATCTACAATAGCTCCCATCGAGAGCCTCGAAAGGAGCCATATCAATGCTAGAATGATAGCTATTGTTGTAGGCAAACTCAATCAAAGGAAGATGGTCATCCCAACAACCTTTAAGCTCTAATACACATGCTCTAAGAATATCCTTAAGGGTTTGGATGGTCCTCTCAGGTTGGCCATCCGTTTAAGGGTGGAAGGCCATAGAAAGCTTAATTCTAGTACAAAGACCCCTTTGGAAAGATCTCTAAAAATGTGAAGTGAATTATGATCCATGATTCGATATGATGGAGAAAGAAACCCCATGCAACCTTACCAAGTCATGAATGTACAACTTTGTATAATCTTCCGCCCCAAATATAGTCTTCACCGGTAGAAAGTGAGGCAATTTTGTCATCCTATCAACGACAAAGCGAATGGAATCAAAACACTTTCTAGTCTTGGGCAAACCAACAACAAAATCCATATTTATCTTTTCCCACTTCCAAGTAGGAACTCAATATCTTGAGTTACGCCATCCGGCCTTCGATGTTTGGCTTAGACTTGTTGACAATAATGACATATGGAAATGAATTTAGCAATGTCCCTCTTCATGTCTCCCCACCAATAGACATCTCTTAAGTCTCTCTATATTTTGGTGGAACCGGGGTGGATAAAATTATAAGAGTTATGGGTCTCATCAAGGATCCTTTCTATCAAACCATCAACACATGGCACACAAAACCTACCTTGGTACCTAAGGGTGCCATCTCTCCCTTGGGAGAAAACCTCCACCTTGCCCTTTTTCAACAAGGCCTTCAATTATAACAAGGATGGATCAAGATCTTGTTTTTCCATTACCTCATCCATCAAAGAAGACTTAGAGCCATCAATAACAACCACACCACTATTACCATCCTCTTTAAACCTAACTCCCAACCTAGCCAACTGATGTACCTCCCTAGCCATCTCCTTCTCGCTACCATCAAAATGAGCTATGCTACCCGTGAACACCCTACTCAAGGCATCCGCCACCATATTTGCCTTACCCGAATGGTAATGCACACTAATATCATAGTCCTTTAGAAGTTCTTACCATCTCCTTTGTCTCAAGTTGAGATCCTTTTGAGTGAAGACATATTGGAGGCTCTTATGATTGGTGAACACATCTACATGCACCCCATACAAGTAGTGACGCCATATCTTTAATGCAAACACCATGGTGGCTAACTCTAAATCATGGGTAGGGTTGTTCCTTTCGTATTTTGAGCTATCTAGAAGTATAGACTATGACCTTACAATTTTGTATCAACACACAACCTAAACCAACTCGGGAAGCATCACAATACACAACAAATCCCTCAAGCCCTTATGGTAGTGACAATATAGGAACGGACACAAGCTTATCTTTTAATGTTTGGAAGCTCCTCTCAAATTCATCGGTCCACACAAACTTAACCTTCTTTCGAGTCAATTTTGTCATTGGAGAAGCAATAGAAGAGAACTCATTCACAAACCTCTGATAGTAGCTCTCTAAACCCAAGAAACTCCTAATATTCGATAGGGTCAATGGTCTAGGCCAATTTCTAATCACATCGATTTTCTTTGGATCCACCTTAATACCATCCCCCGACACCACATGCCTTAGGAAAGCAACCTCTCTCAACTAAAATCATACTTTTCATATTTAGGATACAATTTCTTCTCCCTCAATCTTTTCAATACAACCTTCAAATGAGACCTATGCTCCTCCTTACCTCGATCTCAACTAAAATCATACTTTTCATATTTAGGATACAATTTCTTCTCCCTCAATCTTTTCAATACAACCTTCAAATGAGACCTATGCTCCTCCTTTCCTCGAGAATATATCAAAATATCATCAATGAAGACCACAACAAAGGAATCAAGATAGGATTTGAAGACCCTATAAATAAGGTCAAAAGAATCAAGGTAGGGTTTGAAGACCCTATTCATAAGGTCCATGAAATGGTTGATGCATTGGTCAACCCAAAAGACATCATAACAAACTCATAATGCCCATATCTAGTCTGGAAAGCCGTCTTAGGAATATCACACTCCCTCACCTTCACTTGATGATACTCAGACCAGAGATCAATCTTAGAGAAATGGCTAGCCTCTTGCAATTGGTCAAATAAATCATCGATCCTTGGAAGAGGATACCTATTCTTGATGGTGACCATGTTGAGTTGCCGATAGTCAATACATATCCTAAGGGACCCATCCTTCTTTTTCACAAACAACATCGGAGCACCCCAAGGTGATTACTAGGTCTAATAAATCCCTTCTCCAAAAAGTCCCTCAATTGTTCCTTCAACTCCGTTAGGCCATATGGTAAGAGGGAATAGAAATGGGTTGAGTGTCGGGGAGGAGGTCTATGCTAAAGTCTATTTCTCTTTTGGAAGGAACACCAGAAAGGTCATTTGGGAAGACATCAATAAACTTATTTACAATCGAAACTGACTCTATGGGAAGGACTATAGGCTCCACATCCCTAACCTTTACAAGATGGTAAAGACACCCCTTAGAGATCAATTTACAGGCTTTAATGCAAGAGATGAATCTACCCTTGACCACCACATCTTGACTTTCCCACTCAAGGACGGGCTCATTTGGAAATTGGAATTTGACCTTATGGGTTCTACAATCAATAGAAGCATAGTATGCATACGACCAATGCAGCCCAAGAATGACATCAAAATCAACCATGTCTAATTCAACAAGATCACAAGGTAACAGTTTATGCAAGAGTAGACACCTCATATGACTCATGCAACAACTAGGGGTCAACATGGAACTTTTGGGCAACAAAAGGGGTAATAAAAGAAAGAATGGCACCCAAATCAATTAATACATACACATCTAAGTCAAAGATTTTCAACATACTGGTAACAACATTGGGGACTTCATCAACCCCTTGCCGCCCATGAAAAGCATAGAACTGGTTGTGCCTTAGGGCACCATCTTATTGGCTACCTCTCCCCAATAGGACCTCATTAGCACCTTGTGGACAAACCTTATTGCCCTTGTTGCAATTTTGAGGGTAATCTATCACCTTATAACCCATCTCCCCACAACCATAACAAACACCAGAATTTCTCAAACATGGGCCACCAAGACCCTTATCACACTTCAGCCACATATCAATAGAAGCTAGACCCCTTACACCTTGGGTCCTCGAAAGATCATTTGCAACCCTCTTATCAAATGCATAAGTAAGCCTTTAGCCTTGATAGAACCAGCACGCCTTTGGAACTTACCCTCAAAACAGGCCCTCTTGGCCTCATTCCCACTTTTTTCTCCTCAATTTCTCCTCTTCCATTTGCTCGACATAGGTCATCAACCGTGACAAGTCCATGTCACTAATCAACATGGCAGACTGGCATTCTTCACTAACTAACTCGGAGACTCCTATAACAAATTTGTTCATGCTCGACCTTGGGTCGTCAATCAAATGAGGAGCAAACTTTGAAAGTTGGGTGAACTTGAGGGCATACTCCCTCACACTTATGGACCCTTGTCTCAAATTTATAAATTCCACCAACTTAGCTTCCCTAAGTTTAAGGTGGAAGAACTGATTAAGGAAGGCCAACTTGAATGCATCCTAAATTACCACATAGCCAACTCCCTTCTCATCCTTCCATTAGTTGTACCATATTTATGCTATCCCTTTGAGTTGGTAGGCTGCCAACTCCGTCTTATCCTCCGGTCTCACACCTATGATGGACAAAATTTTGTAGACCTCATCAATGAACTCTTGGGGGTCCTCACTTACTTTTGACCTATGGAATTCCATGGGAATTCATTCTCATAAAGTCTCTTACTCGAGAGACCGGTGTAGGAGCATGAGGAGCTTGGGCCCCTTGGTTGGCTTGATGAGCCACCACTTGTGCAAGCAAGGTGAGAGCATCTCTAAGCTCTCTATTAGCCAGTTGCTCCTCGGGCGTGCGAGCTCATCTTCCCCTCGTATTAGGCATGATCTAGCATAACAATGATTAATTATTAGGGGGAAAGCTTACTTCAACTCTATAGCATGACTTAGGACATAAAAAAAGGAAACATTTCCTAAAAGGTCTCATAGCCTCCTACTCATAGTTGAGGTGCACAACATAACCATGAATAAGACTCTAATCAACGCGGTGTGTTGGAATCTGAGGATCTAACAACCTAGTGCTCTAATACCATCTTTGTCATGATCCAAGCCTTGGGCCTAGGCGTAACCAGCGAATGGGGAACCCAAAGAAATCTTAGACAAGCCTCATAGCATATCATTACACATCCTTGGTCGCAGAAGCAATTAGAATGACAGTAAGAGATAAATGTAAATAAGGGGAAATTGGGACTAAGGATACACTTCCATATCATAAACTTCAAGAGTCAATATAGTCAAGCTCATAACATAGATACATAAAATATCCAACAATACCTCTACTACATAGATAAGAGTGATGGCTAAGACAAAGCAACCGACCTCACCCTCATAGTGAAAACATAAGTCAAAGAGAGAAAGTCTTAATACATAGCAATATAGCATAAGTAATGCCCCCAGAATGGATGACTCACCAATAAGCTTGATAGAAATTGTACTAGCCACTTGGAGGAGGATGATCAATCGGTACACCGGTTCCTACATGGTGACATCATATCGGCATAGAGTATGCGTCAGTATGTTTGAATGTACTAAGTATGTAGGATGCAATGCAACAAGAGATAGGCATCATAGGCAAAATGCATAATCTTAAGCAATAGATAGCATACTAATAATATGACATGTATGAATGATGCTTGAAGTAAAGCCATGCTTATATAGAACATAATACGAGTATAAGGAGTGACTATTATAGTGCAATCCAAGGCCTACCACCCCTTGGATAGGCACATGAGGTATGATCTCCTTCATGCGGTTGATGGAGTACAAACCCCCCACTGAGGTTGATGGAGTATAAACCCCCCACCGAGGTTGATAGAGTACAAACCCCCGTCAAGGTTAATGGGTACCAACCCCCAACTAGGTTACCCGGGCCTAACACCCCTTGAGTTAGGTGACCAAGGTACCTACCCCTCGATAGGTTACCCGGGTCTACAACCTCCCGAGCTAGGCTTAGTCATTCCCAACACTATATAGAGATATTATATATATCTTATCAGTTGTGTCT
>DF360696.1:27870-41437 GCA_000787875.1 Solanum virginianum | reverse complement strand
GATCCGATATGATAGAAATCAGAATCCCTTGAAGCCTAATAATTTAGCTATATAGAGTTGGGCCAACCTCTTCATTGTGAACTTAACCCCAACTAGAATGAAATGAGCAGACTTAGTCAATCGGTCGACCATAACCTAAACAGAGTCAAAACCTCCGTTGATAGGGGGAAACCTACCACAAAGTCCTTAGTAATCCTCTCCCACATCCATGTGGGAATGGGCAATCTCTGAAACTCACCCCAAGTCTCTAATGCTCACACTTAACTTCCTGACAAGTCAAACACTTAGAGACAAACTCAGTGATGTCTTTCTTCATACCATACCACTAATAATTCTGACTCAAGTCATGGTACATCTTCGCCTCTCCTGGATTAATGGAGTACCTGGTGCAATGAGCCTCCTCAAGTATCAATCTAATCAAGTCACCACCTTGAGCACACAAGTGCGACTCTTAATCCTTAAAATACTATCAAAATCAAGTACTGCTTCCTTAGATTTACCTCTAACTACCTTGTCTCGAATGATACATAACTTCTTATCCTCAAACTACCTATCACGAATCTGACCTATCAAAGATGAGCGAGCCTCTATGAAAGCAAACACTCCACCCCTATTCGAAAGATATAATCTCACCAACCCATTGGCCAATCTCTGAACATCTCTAGCCAAAGACCACTTCTCAACCCAAGTAGCTGCAAGATTCCCATGTTGGAAGCCTTCCGACTCAATGCATCAGCCACTACATTGGCTTTCTCGGGATGATAGAGAATAGACAAATCATAGACTTTCAGGAGCTCAATCCACCTCTTTTGCCTCAAATTTCAGATCCCACTTGCTAAAAATATACTGATTGTTCTGATGATCAGTAAAGATCTCATAATGGACTCCATGTAGATAGTGACGCCACAACTTCTACCCAAGAACTACCGCTGCCAACTCTAAATCATGAGTAGGATAATTCTGCTCATAGGCCTTCAACTACTTAGAAGCATAGGCAATCATCTTTCCTTTTTACATCAGTACTCTACCTTACCCCACCCCCAAAGCATCATAATAAATTATGAAATCAATACCTTTCTCCTGCAAGTTCCAGATAGGAGCAGTAGTCAACAACAGTTTAAGCTTTTGGAAGCTCTCCTCACACTCATTGGACCAATGAAAAAATAATATTTTTCTGACTGAGTCTAGTCAGCGAGGCTACAATGGTAAGGAAACCTTGCCCAAAATAATAATAATAACTAGCTAAACCTATAATATTGTGAATCTCTATAACTGAGGTAGGCCAAGTCCAATCCTGAACGACCTCAATCGTCGTCGAATCAACCTAAACCCCTCCTTAGACACCATATTTTCCCAAAATGCCATGGAACTCAACCAAAACTCGCACTTGGAGAATTTCGCATAAAGTTTTTCCTCCCTAAGCCTCAAAAGCACAATTCTTCAATATTTCATATAATCCACCTCGATCTTAGAATAAACCAAGATGTTATCAATGAAGACTATCATAAATGAATCTAAACGTGGCCGAAACACTCCATCATCAACTCCATGAATGTTGTAGGGGCATTAGTCAAACCAAAAAGCATGACAAGAAACTCATAATGGCCATACCTGATCCAAAAGACTATCTTAGGAATATCTAAAGGTTAAATTTGTAGATGATCGTGCCCAAATCTTAAATCAATCTTAGAGAACCACGTTGCACCCTGAAGATGATCAAATAAATCATCAATATGAGGATGGGGGTATTTATTCTTTATGGCCACATTGTTCAACTATCGATAATCGATGCACATACTTATAGAACTATCTTTTTTCTTCCTGAATAGAACTAGGGCACCCCAAGGTGAAATACTAAGGCAAATGAACCCTTTGCTCAACAAATCTTGGAGTTACTCTTTTAGATCCTTCAACTAAGATGGAGCCATATGACATGGAGTGATGGAAATGGGCTTTCTGTATGACTCTAGGTCGATAGCAAAGTCGATATCCTTGTCAAGAGGGACTCTTGGTAGGTCGACAGGAAATACATCTAGAAACTCGTAAACCACAGGAATAGAATCAATAAAAGGTAGCTTAATAATAGTATCACCAATAAATACAAAATACGATCAATTTTTGGGCCAAAATATATGAAATAACCTTACTAGAATAAGAACCCCTCAAACATGTCTACTTTATCCTTAGTCTACCCATCATGGTTAAGGTCATGGTCATGGCATGACAATTAAGAATAGCACAATACGAAGATAGCTAATCCATACCCAAAATGATATTAAAGTCCATCATGTCTAGGATAATCATGTCCACCCAAGTCTTATAACCTGCCAAAGACATAAGACAGGATCAATACATTTGATCCACTACTAAAGGCTCACCTACTAGGATTGAGACATGAACCAGCACAAATATATGATCACATGGCAAATCAAGCCCTAATGAGAAATATATAAACACATATGAATAAGTAGATCCAAGATCAAATAATATTGATGTAGAGCGATGGAAACTAGAATAATACCTATGATAATAAAATCGAAGGCCTCAACCTCGGGTCTACCTGGGAAAGCATAACACTAACCTCCCTATCCTCCATTTATCAAAGCTACCCCTCTGCCACTAGATTGTGTAGAGGCAGCACCCACTCCTCTACCTCTAGTGCATCCACCTCAATCAAAATAACCTCTACCCTTACCCCTAGTCTATGGGGCTATTACCTCAAGATGGTGGTGCCAGATCTCTGACCGGTGCTGTAGTGTAGGAATAGTGGGGCCTAGTATGTGTCTATATAGGACAATATTGGATTAGATTATTTGGATATCTATACACAAAACATGATCTAAGTATGGATTGTTGCTAAGAAGGAACAAGAGGAATATTGTAGCCTCTTCAGCCCGTCGACCTTTACTATGAACTGGAGAAACTTAACCCGAACTATGAGAATCATAAGGACCCTATTCTCTCTCAAACACCGATAATGCTCCACAAACCTCACACTGCTAAAACGAGCCACCCCCTCTAGCCATACCTTTATCTCCAGATGAGGTACTTGAGAACTGACCGAATATATGAACCCTTTTAGGGTCCCCAAGCTTCTCTTGTGTCATGATCTCCACCTCCTTGGTGGCACTAACCACTAACTAAACTCACGCCCAATCTTTGGATATCCAAAGTACTAGTTTCTTGATAGAATACATCGATCCCCTCACAAAATGGTAAACTCTCTCCACCTCAATAGGAACGATGGCTTTAGCATGTCGGGCTAACTAGTAGAAGCGGACCTCGTACTTTGAAATTGATATAGAACCCTACCTCAAACTCTCAAATCTCAGGAGTCTCCCTGACACTATAAGGGATGACTCTATCATAGAAAGCACTAGAGAATGCCTCCCAACTCATCAAGGGAGACCCAATTGCAAAAGTCCCCAAATAAGTCCTCTACTGCTCGCTGGCTTGTTATTGAGCTGGAGAGTAACATACTAAATACTGTGAGTCTCTGCTAACCTAGTAGTCTCAAGTATCTCTCTACAAATAACCAAGAAATCATATGTATCCTCATTCTTGCCACCTGAAACTACGGTGGGTTCATCTTTTAGAATCTCTTATATCTACGTTGCTCATCATTGGTCGATGCAACTGTTAGACAAACCTTAATAATGGGTATTTTGGGTAGCTGCTCTGCCTGTGCCTAGGCCTCAAGGGCCTGCTATTGATCTAAAAGTTGAACCCTCACTCGGGTTTGAGATGTGTCAAGTATGCTAGTGGGGCTACCTGTCTGCCCCATAGTCTCGAGCATACTTAAAACCCTTAGAAGTGTATCCTTTAATAATGGTGTTGCAGCATACTCAAGAGGAACCTGCTCCTCTCTAGGCTCTATAGCTAGCTCAGGGGAGATACCCTTCTCATATTCTCTAGCCGGTGTTGCTCCTCGGCCCAAGCCCTAACCTCAAACTCGGCCTCTACCTCTAGCTGGGATCATAGTAGAAATCTCGAGGATTGCCTCCCCTCATCTGGCAAATGCTACAAATCTAGTCCTCATCATTTGTCAAAAGAACAAACGACCATTCAGCACTTAAACAACAATCTATGTACGACTTGATTAGAAAGAAGTGAAAGAGAATTTCCTAACGGTCTTCATAGCCTTTCAAGAATAAGTAACGGATATCTACGCACTGATCCTCAAGACCCTACTAGACTGGGCTGCACACATATGAGACATATGAACCTAGGGCTTTAATACCAAATTATTATGACCTGAAATTCGGGTGTGATAGTACTCATGTCACAACCCAAGCTTAGGGCCTAGATGTGACATTGCGAATGGGGAACCCAAAGGGACCTCAAATAAGCCTCTTAGCATATTATTGACACATCCTCAGTCACGGAAGAAAATAAATATCAACAAGTGATATAATTAAAAAGGGAAGTAGGACTAACGGAAGTCTTTGATAATCATAAAAGCATAAAAGAGTCAAGCTCATAGCATAAATACATCAAAGTATCCAACAACACCTCAAACTTGGAATAGAGTGGGTGCCAAGACACTTCCCAGGCTCAACCTTATAATAATAAATATTCAACATAAGAAGGAGTCAATATAACATGAAATAAATAGATATTGTCCTCGGACTTGACGACTCACCAAAGCTTTCTCCGAGAACCGAACTAGCCATGTGGAAGAGAATGATCAAACATAGCTCCAGTTCCTACATGGTGATATCATATAGGCATAGAGTATGTTTGAATTTACTATGTATGCGGGATGCAATGCAATAAAGACATAAGCCAATATATTGAAAATGCATACTCATAAGCAATGGATATATAATCTCTTCATGGCATGCATGATCAATGCTTGTAATAAAACATGCTTGTAAAATATTCAACTTGCATAATACATAACACATGTGTAGGAAGAGATCTTAACTGACATAGACCAAGCGAGCTACTACTTGGAATCCAAGGCATGTCACCCCCTTAATAAGGTGATCGAGGCATGTCACCCCTTCTACAAGGTGATCAAGGCATGTCACCCCCTTGACAAGGTGTGGTCTACTTGCTATGTTAAACCATACAATGAATTATTCGAGGCATGTCACCCCTTCGACAAGGTGTGGTCTAGGTAGATGGATCCACTAGTATAGCAAGGGTAATAATTGTCATCCTATGGTGGCACATAGTTTAGAGACTGCATACTTTATATAAGGACCCCTTGAGTTGAGCCCCCATCTTAAGCCTCAATCAGTACTATGTCAAATCCCACGAAATACATGAAATAATCATGACTTTAATAACTCATAAGAGACATGATAACATGATATGAGTAGTTCTTAAATGTGCTTGACCTCTACTAGTGAGCCTAACTTAAACATGAGAGTAGATCATAATCATACATAAACCTTTGCTTTAACATGAATGGCTCACAAGAGGTAAAATCTTGAAATAGGGCTAAACTTGATACTTGCAACATCATAAATACTTTTCATGAATTCAATGCATGTTTGAAGCCATTAATCATCATGTAGTCACTTGAATTGTAAATCATGTAATAGATCATCAATAACTTGAGAATTATTATCATGTCATTTTATCAAACACATGGTTGGTTCATGATACTTGTTCAAAATCATGAAATTCAAGAGTGAAATAAGATGAGTAAACTCAATGCAAATCAACCACCAACATGGGAGTAAAACCCTCATGTAGGGTACCTTGAAATCCATCACAAAAGCTCATAATAGTTCATAGTTTCATAGCTCAAAACATGCATAGTCTCAATAGACAAAATTAATTAATTGGACAAGCTTGAAATAGATATTCATGCATAATCAATCAATACTTGGTAAAACCTCAACATGATTTATGTTCATATTTCATAATAAGAGATACCCATAGGTAATACAACTTGCCCCACCAATACACCTCCTCAACATGATTTATGTTCATATTTCATAATAAGAGATACCCATAGGTAATACAACTTGAAAACATGCAATTTTGATAAGAAGAAAAGGTCGGGCTCCATGGGCGAAAGGACCCATGGATGAAGACCCACATACCTTAAACCTTAAATTTCGTTAAATGATTTTGAAGTAGACTTAGAGCTTGAAATGAGTCTTTGAATCCCAAAATTGAGCTTGAAATCTTTATATTTGAATGAGAGAATTGATAGAGTCTTAGAGAGGTTTTGGAGAGGGTTTTGTGAGTTATAGAGTTGAAAAATAGCTGTGTATGAGTAATTTTACGTTTAAGTAGGTATGGGGCTATGACTCCAATGCCCTTGGGCGAAATCAGACAAACCAAGGAAAATGTCGCACTGGTCCATGCCCCTGGCGTGATGTGGGCCAGACACTGATTGCAAATTACATAGTGGCGTGCCCCAGGCGCGTCATGCCTTGGGTGCGGATAGTCACTGAAAATCGTAAAATTAGTAAAAATCATATTTTGCTATAGGTCTTCTAAAATCTAGGTTATACCCATTTCCCACTCAATTTTTCCCCCTGATCGAGAATATGAAGTTGGTTTTTCAAAATTATGCACGGATTTTGAGATATATGATTATGAATATGGGGCGTTCCGAAGCACATGAGGGGCTTTCTTTCAATATCTCCCCCTTGGGAACATTCGTCCCCGAATGTCAAAAGAACATGCATAAGAGAAGTAATTATGAAGATTTTAGCCCGACATGAATGCAATTAATGCATTTAAACACCATTTTTCAATAATTTCACATGAATGTCAAAAATCACCATAAACTAGTTACAATAAAACATGAATACATGCAAGATGACATGAGGGCTGAAACTTAGAACTTGAAATCATATAGGGGACTTAAATTAGTACCTTCATCTTTAGTAGAGTGGAAGAGATATGGGTATCACTTTTTTATGTTCACTTTGGCTTCCCATGTGGCACTTTCAACTTGTTGATTCCTCAAAAGGACCTTGAAGGAAGCTATATCTTTGTTTCTCAACCTATTCATTTGTCTTCCCAAGCTCTCCACTGGGACTTCCTCAAAGGTCAAATTATCTTCCACAACACCCACAACCTCTAGGGGCACTATAGAACTTGGGTCACCCACTTATTTCCTCAACATTGACACATGGAAGATCGAATGAACCATATTCATCTCCATAGGCAACTCCAACTCATATGCAACCTTACCAATCTTCCTTAAAACTCTATAGAGACCCAAAAACCTTGGGCTTAATTTGCCTTTATAGCAAACCAGACCACACACTTTATGGGTGACACCTTCAAGTAAACCCTATCACCAACCTTAAACTCAAGATCTCTTCTTCTCATATCGGAGTAGGTCTTTTGTCTACTTTGGGCTGTCCTCAATCACTCCCTTATCAACCTCACCTTCTCCAAGGCTTCCATAACCAAATCTAGGCCTAACAAACCCATCTACCCCACATCAAACCACCCAACCGGGGATCTACAATGTCTATTATATAAAGCTTTAAAGGGAGCCATGCCAATGCTTGAGTGGTAACAATTGTTGTAAGCAAACTCAATAAGTGGAAGATGTTCATCCCAACTACTCTTAAATTCCAAAACATAAGCTCTAAGCATATCCTCAAGAGTTTGGATAGTCCTTTTGGCTTGACCATCCGTTTGAGGGTGAAAAGTCATGCTAAGCTTGACGTTGGTACTAAGACCTCTTTGGAAGGACCTCCAAAAGTGAGAAGTGAATTGAGCATCATGATCTGAAATGATAGACAAGGGTACCCCATGCAATCTAACCAACTCATGAATATACAACTTGGCATAAACTTCGGCACCATAAATAGTTTTGACCGATAGAAAATGAGTCGCCTTCATCATTCTATCCATAACAACCCCAATTGAGTCAAAGTGTCTTCTAGTCTTAGGCAACCCAACCATAAAATCTATGTTGATCTCTTTCCACTTCCAAGTAGGAATCTCTATGTCTTGAGCTAGGGCACCCGGCCTTTGATGTTCGGTTTTCACTTGTTGACAATTATGACATCCAGATATGAACTTCGAAATATTCCTTTTCATACCACCCCACCAATACACCTCCCTCAAGTCTCTATACATCTTTGTGGAACCATCCAGATATGAACCTCGAAATATTCCTTTTCATACCACCCCACCAATACACCTCCCTCAAGTCTCTATACATCTTTGTGGAACCGAGGTAAATAGAATAAGATGAATTATGGGCCTCCTTCAAGATCAACTCTCTTAACTCACCAACATTAGGCACACACAACCTACCTTGGTACCTAAGGGCACCATCTCCCCTTTGGGAGAAAACCTTCACTTACCATCCTTCACCAAGGCCTTCAACTCTAGCAAGGTGTCAGTGGCGCGCCGCAGGGGCATCATGCCCTGGGCACGAACAGCCACTGTCATAGCATGGGCCTAAATTGTGATGGCATCCGGGAACTCACCATAGGCTACCCCACCATAATCACAAACCTTTCCAACCCTTCCAGTAGAGGCAAGATAGGAGCAGAGACAAGCTTATCTTTCAAAGTTTGAAAACTCTTTTCACATTCATCGGTCCATACGTTTTTGCCTTCTTTTGGGTCAAATTAGTCATAAGGGAAGCAATAGAAGAGAAATCATTCACAAATCTCCAGTACTAACCCGCCAAACCTAAGAAACTCCTAATATCCGACGGAGTCAAGGGACAGGCCAATTTCTTATCACCTCTGTCTTCTTAGGATCCACCTTAATGTCATCACCTGACACCACATGCCCTAGAAAAGCAACCTCTTTCAACCAAAATTCACACTTTTCATATTTAGCAAATAACCTCTCATCCCTCAAGATTTTCAACACCACCCTCAAGTGATTCACATGATCTTCCGTACTCCGGGAATAAATCAATATATCATCAATAAAAACCAAAAACATATCAAAATAGGATTTAAAGACCCTATTTATGAGATCCATAAATTGGTCGGTGCATTAGTCAACCCAAAAGACATTACCACAAATTCAACGTGCCCATACATAGTCCTAAAAGCCGCCATAGGAATATCATACTCCCTCACCTTCACTTGATGGTATCTGAATGGAAGTTCAATCTTAGAAAAGTGATTAGCCCCTTGTAGTTGATAAAAAAGTTCACCAATCCTTGGTAGAAGGTACTTGTTCTTTATGGTAACCCTATTACGTTACTGGTAATCAATGCACATTCTAAGGGAACCATCCTTTTTCTTCACAAATATCACCAGTGCACCACAAGGTGATTTGCTAAGCCTAAAGGAATCCTTCTCCAAAAAATCCCTCAATTGATCCTTCAACCCCTTCAACTCCACTGGGGCTACACGGTAAAGGGGAATAGAAATAGGTTGTGTATCAGGAAGGAGGTCAATACCAAAGTCTATTTCACTTTTGAGAGAAACACCAGGAAGCTCATCGGGAAAGACATCAAGAAACTCATTGACCACCAGAACTGACTCAATGGGAAGGACCTTAGACTCAACATCCCTAACCCTCATAAGATGATAAAGGGAACCCTTAGAAATCAGTCTTTGGGATTTAGACAAGAAATGAATCTACACTTGACCACCACACTATGACTTTCCCACTCAAGGACGGGCTCATTAGGGAAATAAAATTTAACTTTACGGGTTCTACAATCAATAGAAGCATGATATGCATGTAACTAATCTATCCCAAGAATAATATTAAAATCCACCATGTCTAATTCAACAAAATCACAGGGAAAGACCTTATGCAATATAAACAAGGGACAATTTCTATAGACTCTTTTAGAAATAATGGACTCACCAATGGGGGTAGACACTTCATAAGGTTCACACAACAATTCGGGACTCACATGAAGCTTTTTGGCAATAAAATGAGTAATGAAAGAAGGAGTGGCACTAGGATCTATCAATGCATATACATCATAATAAAAAACCTTTAACATATACCTCTTCTAACCCTTGCCTTCCTTGGAAATCATAGAACCTATTTTGCCTTGGAGCACCCCCTTATTGGCCTCTCTTTGGACTTTGACCCACATTCGCACCATGGCCTTGAGGACGACCATCTCTACCTTTGCTTTGAGCATGAGGACAATTAACAACCTTGTGACCCACTTCCCCACAACCATAGCAAGCATTAGAGTTTCTCAAATATGGGTCACTATGGTTTCTACCATATCTTTGGCACTTAGGATTAGACACTCCACCATTACCTCCTTGGAATCTTGGGTTATTATTAGAAAATCTCTTGTTAGGAGCATTGGAAGACCCTTGGCCTTAGAACTTGTGGCCCTGAGGAAACCGACCACCCTTAGGACCTTGGAAACCACATTTAAATCGAGCCCTCTTGGACTCACCACTTCTTCTCTTTGTAAGCTTTTCTCCTTCAAGTTGCTTGGAATATGTCATGAGCCTAAACAAATCCATATCACTCACTAGCATGGTGGTACAACACTCTTCATTGACCAAGTCGGACAATCTTGACACAAATTTGTTCATTCTATCTCTAGGGTTAGCCACTAAATATAGAGCTTACTTGGAAAGATAATTGAACTTAAGGGTGTACTTCCTCACACTCATGGAATCTTGCTTGAGGTTCATAAAGTCCATCATCTTAGCCTCTCTTAACTAAATTAGAAAGAACCAGTTGAGGAATGCTGCTTTAAACTACTCCCAAGGAATAACATTATTATCTCTCCTCTCTAATTTCCATTAAGTAAACCAAATTTGGACCACACCTTTGAGTTGGTAGACCACTAACTCCGCTTTCTCCTCCAAATTGACCCCCATGATAGATAGCACCTTATACACCTCATCGATGAACTCTTAGGGATCCTCATCCCCCTTAGACCCATGAAACTCCAGTAGATTTATTCTTATGAAATCCCTCACCCTTGAGGCTGGAGTAGGAGCTTGAGGGGCTTGGGTCCTTTGGTTCATTTAGTTAGTCATAGCATGGGCCTAAATTGTGATGGCATCCGGGAACTCACCATAGGCTACCCCACCATATTGAGAATCTTGAGGAGAGGGAGGGGCTGGTTGCTCCTCGAGAATATGGGCTCCCCTCAGCCTTCCTCTTGGTATCTGCATAATCTAGAAGAAAAAAGAGCATTCGTTAGGAGGAAAGCCTTATATTTATGTCTAAAGCACAATATAGACCATGAAAAAGTGAAACATTTACTAAAATGCCTCATAGCTTCCCATCCATAGTTATGGCGCGCTTCAGAACCATGAATAAGGCTCTAATTGACATGGTATGTTGTATTTTAGAGGATCATTAAAAACCTAGTGCCCTATTATCATACTTGTCACTACCCAAGCCTAGCGCCTAGACATGACACAGCAAATGGGGAACCCAAAGGGACCCCAAACTAGCCTCTTAGCATATCATTCACACATCCTTGATCATGGAAGCAAATAAACATCAACAAGTGATATAATTAAAAAGGGAAGAGGGACTAAGGGAAGAATTTGATAATCACAAAAGCATAAAATAGTCAAGATCATAGCATAAATACATTATAGTATCCAACAACATCTCTAATTTGGAATGGAGCGGGGGCTAAGACGCTTCCCGAGCTCACCTTTATAATAATAAGTATTCAACATAAGGAGTAGATATTGTCCACGTACTTGATGACTAACTAAAGCCTTCTCCAAAAATCAAACTAGCCACGTGGAGGAGGATGATCAAAAGGAGCTTCGGTTCCTACAAGGTGATATCATGTAGGCATAGAGTATGTGTTAGCATGTTTGAATGTACTAAGTAAGCAGGGTGTAACACAACAAAGACATCAGCCAATATATTCAAAGTATATAGTCATAAGCAATGAATATATAATCTCAATATGGCATGCATGATCAATGCTTGTAATAAAATATGCTTGTAAAACATTTAACTTGCATAATCCATAACACATGTGTGGGAAGAGACCTTAACCAACATAGAACAAATGAGCGACTGCTTGAAATCCAAAGTATGTCACCCCCTTGATAAGGTGATCGAGACATGTCACCCCCTCAACAAGGTGATCAGGGCATGTCAACCCCTCGACAAGGTGTGGTCTACTTGTTATGGTAAACCATACAATGAATAATCTGAGGTAAGTCACCCCCTCGAAAAGGTGTGTTCTAGCTAGATGGATCCACTAGTATAGCAAGAGTAATAATCATAATCCTATAGTGGCACATAGTTTAGAGACTAAAGACTTTATATAAGGACCGCTTGAGTCGAGCCCCCATCTTAAGCCTTAATCAGTGCTAAGTCAAATCCCACACAATACTTAAAATAATCATGACTTTAATAACTCATAAGAGACATGATAACATGACATAAGTAGCTCTTAAATTTGCTTGACCTCTACTAGTGAGCCTAACTTGAACATGAGAGTAGATCATAATCATACATAAACCCTTGCTTTAACATGAATGGCTCACAAGAGGTAAAATCTTGAAATAGGGCTAAACTTTGTACTTGCAACATCATAGATACTTTTCATGAATTCAATGCATGTTTGAAGCCCTTAATCATCATGTGGTCAGTTGACTTGTAAATCATGTACTAGATCATCAATAACTTGAGAATTATTATCATGGCATTTTATCAAACACATGGTGGGTTCATGATACTTCTTCAAAATCATGCAATTCAAGAGTGAAACAAGATGAGTAAACTCAATGCAAATCAACCCACCAATATGGTAGTAAAACCCCATGTAGGGTACCTTAAAATCCATCACAAAAGCTTATAATAGTTTATAGTTTCATAGCTCAAAACATGCATAGTCTCAATAGACAAAATTAATTAATTGGACAAGCCTGAAATAGATATTAATGCATAATCAATCAATACTTAGTAAAATCTCAACATGATTTATGTTCATATTTCATAATAAGAGATACTCGTAGGTAATACAACTTGAAAACATGCAATTTTTATAAGAAGAGATGGTTGGTCTCTATGGGTGAAAGGACCCATGGATGAAGACCTACATACCTTAAACTTTAAACTCTTTGAAATGAACTTGACGTAGACTTAAAGCTTGAAATGAGTCCTTGAATCCCAAAATTGAGCTTGAAATCTTTAAATTTGAATGAGAGAATTGATAGCGTCTTAGAGAGGTTTTATAGAGGGTTTTGTGAGTTATAGAGTTGAAAAATGGCTAGGAATGCATGATTTCACATTTAAGTGGGCATGGAGCTATGACCTCAATGCCCTTGAGAAAAATGAGACAAACCAAGGGAAATGTTACACTAGTTCATGCCCCTAGCACGACGAGGACTAGACAAGGACTTCAAATTATACAGTGGCGCGCCGCAGGGGCATCATGCCCTGGGCACGAACAGCCACTGGAAATCATAAAATTAGTAAAAATTATTTTTTGCTATGGGTCTTCTAAAATCTGGATTATACCCATTTCCCACTCAATTTTGCCCCTTGATTGAGAATATGAAGTCAGATTTTTAAAATCATATGCGAATTTTGTGATATATGAAAATTATGATTATAGGGTATGCTGAAGCACAAGGGGGGCATTTAACTCACCTATACCACCAAGGTGAGTCAGTCTAAACCTATCAACAAGTGATATAAT
>DF360696.1:1265-19715 GCA_000787875.1 Solanum virginianum | reverse complement strand
GACGTCCCTTACGGGGGACCTGCATTTCATGCTGCAGGTACAAGTACTAGTTGATCTCCCTAGTAGGCGCACAGGCTATTCAGCTATGGTTACTAAGCTCCAGATTGCTTCGGAGCTTTGTATGTCTAGAGCTTATATTTTGTATTTTACAGTTAATCGAGGCGGGGCCTGTCCCGACCCTTATCAGATACTTGTTATTATTTAGAGGTTTTGTAGACCATGTAAACTAAAGTGTTGTCAGATCTTCTACCTTGGACTACGTGGCCCCAATGGCCTAGTCATATGCATTTTCTTTGGCTTGTTATTACTGTTTACTTCCCTAAAGGCATAATGAATATAGAACATCTTCTAATGTGTATAGAAAGTGTATGGATATAGGTTGGTTCTCTCGGGCTTTATCGGCAATGGGTACCGGTCCGCCTTAATGGGATTTGGAGCGTGACAGAAGTTGATCACATTCATTGATGACATCTTGGTCTATTCCAAGACCATAAAGGAGCATGTGAGGAATTTAAAGATTGTGCTCGAGAGACTTAGGGAGGAGATACTTTATGATAAATTCTCCAAGTGTAAGTTTTGGTTGAGTTCAGTGGTATTCTTAGGGCATGTGGTGTCCAAGGAGGGTATTTGAGTTGATCCAATGACGATTGAGGTCGTTCGAGGTTGGACTAAGCCTACCTCAACTACAGCGATTCGAAGATTTGTAGGTTTGGCTAGTCATTACCATCATTTTGTGCAGGACTTCTCTACTATAGCAACTCTACTGACTAGACTTACTCAGAAGAATGTTTCTTTTATTGGTCTGATAAGTGTAAATAGAGCTTTCAAAATCTCAAGTTATTATTGATCATATCTCCTATCTTGACCTTGTTAGAGGAGGGTATTGATTTCACAGTCTATTGTGATGCTTTGGGAGTGGGGTTAGGTGGTGTGTTGATGCAGAAGGGTAAGGTTATTACTTATGCTTCATGGCAACTGAAGGCTCATGAGAAGAATTATCCTACTCATGATATGGAGTTAGCTGCAGTTGTATTTGTGTTGAAGTTGTAGTGTCACTACCTATATGGGTCCATTGTAAGATCTTTACTAACCATCACAGGTTATAATATATTTTTAGCTAGCGGGATCTAAATTTGAGGCAAAAAAGATGTATTGAGCTCCAAAAAGACTATAACTTGACTATTTTCTATCATCCTTGGAAGGCTAATATGGTGGTTGATGCTTTAAGTAGGAGACTTCCACCATGCAAAGTTCAATAGCTATTCGAGTTGAAAAGAGACCACTAGCAAGAGAGGTTCAAAGGTAATCCAATGGATTGATAAGGTTATAGATTTTAGATTAGGGTGGAATACTTGCTTTCATTGTGTCTCTCTCATCTTTGATTAATCATATTCGTGCGAGATAGTTTGAGGATGAGAAGTTGTGTATTATTTGGGAAAAAGTGACTAGAGGTGAAGCTAGGGAAGCAGTGCTTGATTCTGAGGGTGTCTTGAGGATTGGGGGTCATATCTATGTGCCCAGGGAAGGTGACTTGATCAGATTGATACTAGAAGAGGCTCATTATATTAGATGTTCTATTCACCTATGGCAGCAAAGATGTATCATGATCTGAGTCAGCATTATTGGTGGTCCAGCATGAAGAGAGACATATCAAAGTTTATAGCTAGGTGCTTAACATGTCAACAGGTCAAGTGTGAGCACTTGAGGCCAGTTGGAGGGCTTCACAGGATGCCCATTCAATAGTGGAAGTGGAAACATATTGCCATAGACTTTATAGTTGGGTTGCCTCATACCATTGGGGGTTTTGATTCTATTTAGGTAGTAGTGGATCGCCTAACCAACTTTGCCAACTTCATTCCAATTAAAGTGAAGTATAAAACTGAGAGACTAGCCCAACTCTATATTAGTCAGATTATGAGGCCGCACGAGTCCTAATTTCCATCGTATCAGATTGTGATTTGTTGTTCACTTCACATTTTTGGAGGGCCTTACAATATGGTTTGGGTACTCATTTGGATATGAGTATAGTTTTTCACCCCCAAACTAATAGCCAGCCTAAGAGGACCAATTAGGTGTTAGAGGATATGTTTTGAGCATGTATTATTGATTTTAGTGCTAGGTGGGATCAGCACTTGGCCTTGGCGGAGTTTTCTTATAGCAACAGTTATCTTTCCAGCATTTAGATAGATCCTTTTGAGGCCTTATATGGCCAAAGATATAGATCGCCCACTGGATGGTTTGACTTAATAGTGATGGAGAGCATAGGTGTTGATATGTTGAGAGATAATCTAGACTTAGTGCGGTTGATTCAGAGTAGGTTGGTGACAGCCTAGAGTCACCAAAAGAGCTATGCTGATATTTAGGTTCGACCTTTGGAGTTCATAGTTGGTGCTATGGTATGGTTGAAAATCTTACCTTTGAAGGGTGTTATGTAATTCAGGAAGAAAGGTATGCTTAGTTTAAGTTATATAGGTCCTTTTGAGATCCTTAATAGAGTGGGAGAGGTGGCTTCTAGACTTGCCTTTCCACCTAACTTGTCTTCGATCGATCTTGTGTTCCATTCTCGATGTTGCAACATTACATTTCGGACGAGTCTCCTGTGATTGCTACGTAGACAGTTGAGTTGAGCCCAGATTTGACTTATGAGGAGCAGCCAGTGGCCATTTTGGATAGGCAGCTGAGGAAGTTGAGGAGCAAGGAGATCGCTTCAGTAAAGGTCCAGTGGAGCCATAAGCCAGCGAGTGAGGCTACTTGGGAGGTAGAGTCAGATATGCATGCCTAATACCCTTAGTTTTTTAAGCCTTCAGGAATGTCCCTCATCTCATGTTTGAGGACGAACATTGTTTTTAGTAGTGGATGATGTAATGACCTCGAAAGTCATTTTTACTATTTTCGATAAAATTATCATTTTGACCTTCTCGAAAGTTGTCTTGGGTTATTTTTGGTTAAGTCTAAAAGTCAGATTTTGAAAACCTTGTAAGAAGTTGGAGTTTTGCTAAAGAAAGTTTTTAAAGGCTTATGAAAGTTGAAAGTTTGAGTTTTTGTGTCCATCTTGAGTTTTAAGTATAAAAATTCAATTTGTCGATTCAATCAGCTCCAGAATACCAAATCTGGCCTAGGATAACTTGTAGAACTGAATATAGGATTAAAACAAATATTTTGGACTCAAAGTTGCATTTTTAGTTTATTTTGGATCATAGATTGACTTTGGTAAACATTTAGAGTTTGGAATCTTGGATCAAAATTTCATTAGTTTCATTGGTTCCGAATAGTGAAACTAACACTAGAAATGGTCTCATTGTAATTTTTAGAGTTCTCGAAGTTATTTTGAGTATTTGAGTCCGAAATTAGTTTAAGAAATCTTTCTCGTGTTTCAAGCCAAGGAGGTCTCAAATTTGAATTTTGATGGTTCCATTGAGCCTAGAACGACATTTCTGTAGGGTTCCATGTTTGGTTTATGTTCATAGGGTTCTAAACAAATTTCGAAAGTTCGTATTGTGAATAACCTATGTTGTGTGTTGTTGTATCTGGTGCAACTGGTAAAGTGCTTCGTGTTCATGGAGTCTTTAAAATACTGACCTTCGTGTTCATAGAGGTGGGCCTGCATTCATGGAGTACGGCCATTTCTTATCTGTGTTCACAGATTAACATCACCCGTTCATGGAGTGATAGACACTGTCGACCCCTGCAATTGCAGAGCATTAGTTTTCCTTGAACTAGTGAACTCTTTTAATGACGGATATTGACTATTTTCCACCATTTTTAATAGTCCAAGCTTCATTTTAGAGAGGATGTTCAAGGTTTTTCGAGGCACATCTCTTGGGTAACTATTTTCAAGCTTAGTCCGAAAAGTCATCTTGGGAATATCACACTCCCTCACTGTCACTTGGTGGTATTCGGACTGAAGATCAATCTTAGAAAAGAGACTAGCCCCTTGTAGTTGATCAAAAAGGCCATCTATCTTTGGTAGAGGATATTTGTTCTCTATGGTGACTCTATTGAGTTGCCGGTAGTCGATGCATATTCTAAGGGAACCATCCTTTTTCTTTAGAAACAACACCGGTGCACCCCAAGGTGACTTGCTAGGCCTTATGAAACCCTTCTCCAACAAATCTCTTAATTGATCCTTTAACTCCAACTCCGCTTGGTTCACACGGAAAGGGAGAATGGAAATGGATTGTGTATCAGGGAGGAGATCTATACCAAAATCTATTTCCCTTTTAGGAGGAACATCGAGAAGCTCATCGGAAAGACATCAAGAAACTCATTGACCACCAGAACCGACTCAATAGGAAGGACTTTAGACTCAACATCCCTAACCCTTACAAGATGGTAAATGCAACCCTTAGAAATCAATTTCTAAGCTTTAATACAAGAAATGAACCTACCCATAACCACCACATTACAACTTTCCCACTAAAGGACGGGCTCATTAGGGAATTGGAATCTAATTTTACGGGTTCTTCTATAATCAATGGAAGCATGATATGCATGTAGCCAATCCATTCCAAGAATAATATCAAAGTCAAACATGTCAAGTTCAACAAAAATACAAGGCAAGACTTTATGCAATATAGACATGGGACAATCCCTATAGACTCTTTTAGAATTAATGGACTCACTAACAGGGATAGACACTTCATAGGGTTCACATAATAATTCGGGACATACATGAAGCTTATTGGCAACAAAAGGAGTAATGAAAGAAAGAGTAGCACCCGGATCTATCAATGCATACACATCATAATCAACAACCTTCAACAAATCGATAACAACATCGGGTACCTCATCCGCTCCTTGCTTCCCTTGAACAGCATAAAACCTATATTATCTTCGAGCACCCCCTTGTTGGCTTCCCTTTGTCCTTTGACCTTCTAGCACCTTAGACTTAAGAATGACCATCTCTACCCTTGTTTGAGCATATGGAAAATCAACAAACTTGTGACCCACTTCACCACAACCATAATAAGCATTAGAGTTCCTTAAGCATGGACTACCATGGTTTCTCCCACACTTTTGGCTCCTAGGATTAGTCATCCCACTATTTCCATTTAGAAATTGGTTAATCGGTAAAGAGATATGTACTTGATATCCCGCCCAAACGAAACCATGATAGGTACATTCGAACCAAAAGATCACCATGATCAGACCTAGAGCGTATACTTTTACGTAACACTATAGGTATGATTGTGGGGATACCACACCTGGTTAGGGAAATTGGAACAGAAAGGGAATCACCTTTTTGGTAATTACTTGCCTAATAATGCTGCAGGGATACTATATACTCTTTTAAATACAAAGCAGTGAACAGAAAACCTGATTTCCATTTTGAAGCCTGGGTGAAAGATGCACGACAAGGGCAATGTCTGGCCAAATTCCCAACCTCGTCACAACCATAGAAAGCCCTAACCTCTCGTCCCTGAGATGGCTGACCTGAAAAGATACCACGTCTAGCTGCACTAGATGAGCTATCACTAGGGGAACTATCAACTGCAGGGATGGTTGTATGGATTCAAATCTTTGAGAAGGGGCCCAATCTCGTATTTGATGGTCGACGTAGCGATAGGCTTCGTTTCTACAACTGCCTTCCCAGCCGTTGAAAGACTGAGTGAGAACGGTAAAGGGTGCACAAACAAAGAATGTCATTGTGTAGGGATACAATTCGCCAAGCTGGGGCAAAGAAAGTCGTCCGACCTTATTGAATTAGGAATGTGGAGGCCTCTCCTTTGAAAGGCGGATATTGACTATTTTCCACCATTTTTAATAGTCCAAGCTTCATTTTAGAGAGGATGTTCAAGGTTTTTCGAGGCACATCTCTTGGGTAACTATTTTCAAGCTTAGTCCGAAAAGTCATCTTGGGAATATCACACGAAAGAAAGAGTTATGCCATTGACCAGACCCTTTTTTCTCATTTTGTTTGAAATAGGCCAAATAGAGAATGAAATGCACAAACCACCTTGAAACCTTGGGTTAGACACCCCATCATTAGCAAGCCTCTTGTTTGGAGCATTAGAGAACCTTTGGCCTTGAAATTTGTGACCTTGTTGAAAATGGTCACCCTTAGCACCTTGGAAACCACAATCGAACCATACCCTCTTAAACTCCCCACTCCTCTTCTTTCTAATCTTCTCTTCCTTAAGTTGTTCGGCATATGTCATAAGCCAAGACAAGTCTATATCACCTGCTAGCACAGTGGTTCAACACTCTTCATTCACCAAATTGAACACCCCCGACACAAACTTGTTCATTCTTGATCTAGGGTGGGCAACCAAATGAGGAACATACTTTGAGAGCTTGTTGAATTTGAGGGCGTACTCCCTCACACTCATGGAGCCTCGCTTCAGATTCATAAACTCCATCATCTTGGCCTCTCTCAATTTAATAGGGAAAAATCAGTTAAGGAAACCGACCTTGAACTCCTTGCAAGGAATAGCATCATCGATTCACCTATCTAATTCTCCTCCAAATTTACCCTAATGATATATAGTACCTTATACACCTCATCGATAAACTTTTGGGGATCTTCCTCCGCTTTAGACCCATACAACTCCGAGGGGTTCATCCTTGTGAAGTCCCTCACCCTTGAGGCCGGAGTAGGAGCATGAGGAGCCTGGTCCCCTTGGTACAATTGGTTTGTCATAGTATGGGCCAACATAGTGATGTCATTCTAGAACTCAACTTGGGCTGGCCCTCCATCTTGAGGAGCTTGAAGAGTGGGATGGGCTAGTTTCTCCTCGGGTGTACGAGCCCTCCCTGATCTTCCTCTTGGTAGCGGCATGATCTAGAAGATCAAAAGAGCATTCCTTAAGGAAGAAAGTATTATCTTTACATGTAAAGCATGATATAGATCAAGAAAAAGTGAAACATTTCCTAAAATGCCTCTTAGCCTCCTATTCATGGTTGTGAAATGCTTTACAACCATAATAAGACTTTTATCGGTGTGGTTTACTGGATTTTCGTGGACTATTAACAACCTAGTGTTCTAAAACCAATCTTTTCATGACCCAAACCTAATGCCTATACATGACACGGTGAATGGGAAGTCCGAAGGCAACCCAAACAAGCCTCTTAGCATATCAGATACACATTCTTGGTTGCAGAAGCAAAATAAGACAATAACAAGAGTCAATTATAAAGAGGGAATGGGGACTAAGGGAAGTCTTTCATAATCATAAAAACATAAGAAGAGTCGAGCTCACAAGCATATGAAATCATAGTATCCAACAACACCTCTACTAGAAAATAGAGTGGGCCCCAAGACATCTCTCGGCCTCACCCTCATGGTAATAAGTATCCAATGTAAAAGAGAACCCTCAACATAGCAAGAATGGAAATATATATTGTCCTCGGAGTTGAGGACTCAGCAACTAGCTTTCTTAAAGAACTGAACTAGCCATGTGGAGGAGGATGGTCGATAGGAGCTCTGGTCCTTACATGGTAATATCATGTAGGCATAGAGTATGCATTAGTATTTGGAATGTACTAAGTAAGCGGGGTGCAATGCAACAAGGACATAAGCTATAATATTAAAAATGCATACATATAGGCAATGAATATAATCTCAATATGGCATATATGATCAATGCTTGTAATATAACATGCACGTAAACATTCAACTTGCTTATATAACATACATATACGGGAGGAGTAACTGACATATAAGACCAAGCAAGCTACTACTTGGAATTTCGAAGCATGACACCCTCTCAGAAAGTTGTGGTCTACTTGCTAGGGTAACCCATACTTGGCCTCACTTGAGTGGAAACATGAACTAGATGGATCCACTAGTGAGCCCTTTAAGGGAAAATATAATCCTATGGTGGCACATAGTTTAGAGACTAAAGACTTTATATAAGGACCCCTTAAGTTGAGCCCCCACTTTGAGCCTCAATCGATGCTAAGTTTAATCCCATAGAATACTTGAAATAATCATAACTTTAATCATAACATGCATAACTTGCAAGAGACATGATCACATGACATGAGTAGCTCATTCACATGGTTGACCTCTACTAGTGAGCTTAACTTGAAGATGAGGGTAAAATAGTAAGCATGCTTGACCCCTCAACCTGACATGAATAGCTCACAAGAGGGTAGAATCTTGAAATAGGGCTCAACTTGTCACTTGCAAAAAAAAAATCGTAGATATCTTTCATGAATTAAATGCGTGATTGGGAGCCCATAATTATCTTGAAAAAGCTTGCCTCGTAAATTCATGCAATAGCTCATTAACGACTTAAAAATCCTTGTCCTATAATTTAGTCAAACACATGATGGGTACATGGACACTTATTCAAAAATCAAGCAATTTATAGAGTAATAACATAAGAGAGTAAAATCAACCATTTTAAAAATCATGCAAATCAACCCAACAATGATAGTAGTAAAACTCTTGATTTGGGTATCATGACATCCATCTCAAAGTTCATAATACTTCATAGTTTTCACAGCTCTTATTATACATAGCTCAATAAACATAAAATCAACTCATAGAATAAGCTTATAATGAATGTTCAAGCATAATCTATCAATACTTGATAAAACCCAATATATCTCACATTTATAATGCATAATAATAGATACCCATGAAGAATCAAACCTTGAAATCATGAAATTCTATAAAAAAGAGAGAGAGTTAGGCTCCACTGGTGAAAGCGCCCATAGATGAAGACCCACATACCTTAAACCTTGAATTTCTTGAAATTGAATTGGGAAAGACTTGAAGTTTGTGATGGGTTTTTAAATTCCAAAACTTGTGCTTGAAATCCTAGAGTTTGAATGGGGGATTACATGATGTTTTAAGAGAGGGTTTTGTGAGTTCTAGCGTTGTTAGGAGAGGTTTAGAGAGGGTTTTGTGAGTTCTAGCGTTGAAAATCGCTAAGTATGGAGAATTTCACATTTAAATGTGCATGGAGTTATTAACCCAATGCCCTTGGATGGAATAAGCAAAACAGGGCACAAAATGTGCATGTCCACGCCCAGGCAGCGTTGCGCCTGGGGCGCGGATGCACACTGTTTTGCATCCCTTTGCAAAAATTATTTTTTGCAACAGGTCTTCTAAAATCTGGGGGTTACCCATATCCCACTCAATTTTGCCCCCTGAACAAGAATATGAAATCAGATTTCTAAAATCATGCACAATTTTTGAGATATTTGAAAAATATAATTATGGGGCATTCCGAAGCACATGAGGGGTTTTTCAATATCTCCCCCTTGGTAACATTCATCCTCAAATTTCAAAGAAACATGTGTAAGAGAAGTAATTATGAAGCTTTTAGCCTAACATGAATGCAACAAATACACTTAAACATCATACTCAAATGTTTCATATATATGCATCAAAATCATCAAAACTTGTCAACATGAACATGTATGCAAAAATGACATGAGGGCTATAACTTAAGACTTGAAATCATGGATAGGACTTAATTTATTACCTTCGACTTGAGTAGAATGGAAAAGATATCAATATTGCTTTTTCATGTCCACTTCAGCTTCCCATATGGCACTTTTAACTTGTTGATTCCTCCAAAGGACTTTGATGGATGACATATCTTTGTTTCTCAACCTTTTCACTTGCCTATCCAATATCTCCACTAGGACCTCCTCATAGGTCAAGTTATCTTCGAAAACACCCACAACTTCTAAGGGCACTATAACACTTGGGTCACCAACACATTTCCTCAACATAGACACATGGAAGACTGGATGAACCATGTTCATATATATAGGAAACTCCAATTCGTAGGCAACCTTACTAATTCTCCTAAAACTTATACAAGGTCCCACAAACCTTGGGTTCAATTTCCCTTTCTTGCCAAGCCAAACCACACCTTCATGGTGAGACCTTTAAGTAAACCCAATCATCAATATTAAACGCAAGGTCTCTTCTCCTCACATTGAAATAAGACTTTTATCTACTTTGGGTCATCTTCAATCTCTCCCTTATCAACCGCACCTTCTCCGAAGCCTCCATAAGCCATTCCAGGCCTAACAAAGCCATTTCCCCCACATTAAACCACCCAACCGGGGATCTACAACGCCTACCATATAAAGTTTCAAAGGGAGCCATGTCAATACTAGAGTGGTAGCTATTGTTGTAAGCCTACTCAATAAGTGGAAGATGTTCATCCCAACTACCCTTAAACTCTAAAACACAAGCCCTAAGCATATCCTCAAGAGTTTGGATTGTTCTTTTGGCTTAGCCATCCTTTTGAGAATGAAACATCCTGCTCAGCTTCACTTTGGTACCAACAAGAGTTTGGATTGTTCTTTTGGCTTAGCCATCTATTTGAGGATGAAAAATCGTGCTAAGCTTGACCTTGGTACCAAGACCCCTTTAGAAGGATGTCCAAAAATGACAAGTGAATTGAGCACCACAATCCGAAATAATAGACAAGGGTACCCCATGCAATCTAACCAACTCATGAATGTACAACTTGGCACAACCTTCGGCACCATAAGTTATTTTAACCAGTAGAAAGTGAGTTGACTTAATCATTCTATCAACAATAACCCAAATACAATCAAGGTGTTTCCTAGTCTTTGGCAAACCAATCACAAAATCCATGTTGATCTCTTCCTACATCCAAGTAGAAATTTCTATGTCTTGTTCTAGACCTCATGGCCTTTGATGTTCGTCTTTTACTTGTTGGCAATTGTGACAACCGGCTACAAACTTGGCAATATCCCTCTTCATGCCACCCCACCAATAAATCTCCCTCAAGTCTCTAATATTTTTGTGGAGCTGGGGTGAATAGAGTAGGACATATTATGGGCCTCCTTCTAAACCAACTCTCTCAAGTCATCAACATTAGGCATACATAGCCTACCTTGGTACCTGAGAACACCATCACCCCCTTGGGAGAAAACCTTCACTTTACCATCCTTTACAAAAGCCTTCAACTTTAGCAAGGCGGGATCAAGGTCTTATTTTGACTTGACTTCTTCAATCAAAGAAGATTTGGAACCATCAACAACCACTACACCACCATTTTCAACTTCATTCAACCTAACCCCTAATCTAGCTAACCGGTGAACTTCTCTAGCCACCTCTTTGTTACCATTATCAATATGAGCTAAACTATCCATGGACATTCTGCTTAGAGCATTGGCCAAAATATTAGCCTTGTTAGGGTATAGTGCATACTCATGTCATAATCCTTGCGGAGTTCCTAACCACCTTCTTTGCCTTAAGTTAAGATCTTTTTGTGTGAACACATATTGGAGACTGTTATGATCAATAAACACATCTACATGAACCCTATACAAATAATGATGCCATATTTGCAAAGAAAACATCACAGCCGCCAATTCAAGATCATGGGTGGGATCATTTCGCTCATACACCTTTAGTTGCATAGAGCCATATACTATAGCCTTGCTATTTTGCATCAAAACACACCCTAGTCCATTCGTTGAGGTATCACAATAAACCACAAACCTTCTAGCCCTTCCAGTAAAGCCAAAATAGGAGAGGAGATAGTCTTGTCCTTCAAAGTTTGAAAACTCTTTTCACATTCATCGATCTAAACAAATTTTGCCTTCTTTTGGGTCAATTTTATCATAGGGGAAGCAATAGAAGAGAAACCACTCACAAACCTCTAGTAGCACCCCACTAAACCAAAGAAACTCCTAATACCCATCGGAGTCAAGGGCCTATGCAAACTCCTTATCACCTCTGTCTTCTTAGGGTCTACTTTAATCCCATCACTCGATACCACATGCCCTTGGAATGCCATTTCTTTCAACCAAAATTCAAATGTATCACATTTAGCAAACAACTTCTCATCCCTCAAAACTTGCAACACCACCCTCAAATGATTTACATTCTCTTCTTCACTCTGGGAATAAATCAATATATCATCTATGAAGACCACCACAAATATATCCAGGTAGGGTTTAAAAATCTTATTCATGAGATCAATAAATATTACTGGTGGATTAGTCAAGCTAAAAGACATTACCACAAATTCAAGGTGTCCATACCTAGTTCAAAAAGTCATCTTGGGAATATCACACTCCCTTACTCTCACTTGGTAGTATCCGGACCGAAGATCAATCTTAGAAAAGTGACTAGCCCCTTGTAGTTGATCAAAAAGGTCATCTATCTTTGGTAAAGGATATTTGTTCTTTATGGTGACTCTATTGAGTTGTCAGTAGTCGATGCACATTCCAAGGGAACCATCCTTTTTCTTTACAAATAACACCGGTGCACCCTAAGGTAACTTGCTAGGCCTTATGAAACCCTTCTCCAACAAATCCCTTAATTGATCGTCCAAATCTTCCAACTCTGCTGGGGCCATACGGTAAGAGGAAATGGAAATGAGTTGTGTATAGGGGAGGAGGTCTATGCCCAAAACTATTTCCCTTTAGGGAAGAACATCGGAAAGCTCATGGGGAAAGACATCAAGAAACTCATTAACCACGGGAACTAACTCAATAAGAAGAACTTTAGACTCAATATCCCTAACCCTTACAAGATAGTAAATGCAACCCTTAGAAATCAATTTTTGGGCTTTAAGATAAGAAATGAATCTACCCTTGACCACCACATTACAACTTTTTTACTCAATGATGGGTTTATTAGGGAATTGAAATCAAAGCTTTAAGACAAGAAATAAACCTACCCTTAACCATCACGTTACAACTTTCCCACTGAAGAACGGGCTCATTAGGGAATTGGAATCTAATTTTACAGGTTCTACAATCAATGGAAGAATGATATACATGTAGTCAATCCATCCCAAGAATAATATCAAAATCTACCATGTCAAGTTCAACAAAATCACAAGGCAAGACTTTATGCAATATGGACATGAGATAATACCTATAGACTCTTCTTGTAATAATGGACTCAGCAACAAGGGTAGACATTTCATAGGGTTCACACAATAATTCGAGACATACATGAAGCTTATTACCAACAAAAGGAGTAATAAAAGAAAGAGTGGCACCCGGATCTATCAATACATACACATCATAATAAAAAACCTTTAAAAATTGGTAATAACATAGGGCACCTCATCCACTCCTTGCCTCCCTTGAAGAGCATAAAACCTATTTTGTCTTGGAGCACCCTCTTGTTGGCCACCTTGGGCCCTTTGATAAACATAAATACCTTGTCCTTGAGGACGAACATCCTTGCCCTTGTTTTGAGAATAGGGGCAATCAATAATCTTCCTTATTGGCTTCCTTTTGCCCTTTGACCAGTTTTGACACCTTGGCCTTGAGGACGACCATCTTTACCCTTGTTTTGAGCATGTGGATAATCAACAATCTTGTGACCCACTTCACCACAACCATAGCAAGCATTAGAGATCCTCAACCATGGACCACTATGTTTCTCCCACACTTTTGGCACCTACGATTAGTCATACCACCATTATCACCTTGAAAACTTGGGTTAGACACCCTATCATTTGTAAACCTCTTGTTTGGAGCATTAGAGGACCTTTGGCCTTAGAATTTGTGACCTTGTTGAGAATGGCCACCCTTAGCACCTTGGAAACCACCATCAAACCGATCCCTGTTGGACTCTCCACTCCTCTCTTTTCTAAGCTTCTCTCCTTCAAGTTGTTTGGCATATGTCATGAGCCAAGAAAAGTCCATATCCCCTACTAGCATAGCGGTTCGGCACTCTTCATTCACCAAATCGAACACCCCTAGCACAAACTTATTCATTCTTGATATAGGATTGACAAACAAATGAGGAGCATACTTTGAGAGCTTGTTAAATTTGAGGACATACTCCCTTACACTCATGAAGCCTTGTTTTAGATTCATGAACTCCATCATCTTTGCCTCTCTCAATTCAATAGGGAAAAATCAGTTGAGAAAGGCGGCCTTGGACTCCTCCTAAAGAATAGCATCATTGTTTCTCCTCTTTAATTTCCATTGGCCAAACAAAATTAAGGCCACATCTTGAGCTGGTAAGCCGCTAGTTCCGTCTTCTCCTCCAAATTCAGCACCATAATAGATAGCACCTTATTGGTAAACTCTTGGGGATCTTCGTCCACTTTGGACCCATGAAACTTCGGGGAGTTCATCCTTATGAAGTCCCTCACCCTTGAGGCTGGAGTAGGAGCATGAGGAGTTTGGGGCCCTTGGTTCAATTGGTTGTTCATAGTATGGGTGAACATAATGATGGCACTCTGGAACTCAACTTGGGCCGCCCTCCATCTTGAGGAGCTTGAGGAGTGGGATGGACCGGTTGCTCCTCAGGTGTATGGGCCCTCCTTGGTCTTCCTCTTGGTAGTGGCATGATCTAGAAGAGAAAAAGTGTGTTCGTTGGGGAAGGAAGCCTTATCTTTGCATCTAAAGCATGACATAGATTATGAAGAAGTGAATTATTTCCTAAAATGCCTCATGGCCTCCTATTCATAATTGTGGCGTGCTTCACAACCATGAATAGAAGTCTAATCAATGCAGTGTGTTAGATTTTCGAGGACCATTAATAACCTAGTGCTCTAATACAAAGCTTGTCATGACCCAAGCCTAGTGCCTAGACGTGACACAGCAAAAGGGAAGTCTGAAGGCAACCCAAGCAAGCCTCTTAGCATATCATGTACACATCCTTAGTTGCGGAAGCAAAATAAGCCAATATCAAGAGTAAATTATAAAGAGGGAAGCTATACCAAGGAGAGTCTTTCATAATCATAAGAACATAAGAAAAGTCGAGCTCAAAAGAATATACAATCATAGTATCCAACAACACCTCTACTAGAAAATGGAGTGGGGGTCAAGACATCTCCCAGGCTTACCCTCATAATAATAAGTATCTAATGTAAAGAACAAGCCTTAACATAGCAAGAATGGAAATATATATTGTCCTCGGAGTTGAGGACTCACCAACTAGCTTTCTTCAAGAACCGAACTAGCCACGTAGAGGAGGATGGTCGATAGGAGCTTCAGTCCCTACATGGTAATATCATGTAGGCATAGAGTATGCATTAGTACTTGAAATATACTAAGTATGCGGGGTGCAATGCAACAAGAACATAAGCTATTATATTTAAAATACATACATATAGGCGTTGAATATAATCTCAATATGGCATGCATGATCAGTATTTGTAATATAACATGCATGTAAACACTCAACTTACTTATATAATATACATATGTGAAAGGAGACCTTAACCGACATATAAGACCAAGCGAGCTACTATTTGGAATTTTGAAGCATGACACCCCCTCAGAAAGGTGTGGTCTACTTGCCAAGGTAAACCATACTTGGCCCCACTTGAGGGTAAACATCAACTAGATGGATCCACTAGTGAGCCCTTTAGGGGAAAATATAATCCTATGGTGGCACATAGTTTAGAGACTAAAAACTTTATCTAAGGACCACTTAAGTCGAGCTCCCACCTTAAGCCTCAATCGGTGCTAAGTCTAATCCTACGAAATAAATGAAATAATCATAACTTTAATCATAACATGCATAACTTGCAAGAGACATGATAAAATGACATGAGTAGCTCATTTACATGCTTGACCTCTACTAGTGAGCTTAAATTGAAGATGAGGGTAAAATAGTAATCATGTTTGATCCCTCACTTGACATGAATGGCTCACAAGAGGGTAGAATCTTGAAATAGGGCTCAACTTATCACTTGTAAAAAAAATCATAGATATCTTTCATGAATTAAATACATGCTTGGGAGCCCATAATTATCTTGAAAATGCTTGACTTGTAAATTCATGCAATAGATCATTAACGACTTCTGAAATCATGCAATTTATTGAGTAATAACATAAGAGAGTTAACTCAATCATTTTAAAAATCATGATAATCAACCCACCAATCATAGTAGTAAAACCCTTAATTTGGGTATCATGAAATCCATTTCAAAGTTCACAATAGGTCATAGTTTTCATAGCTCATATTATATGTAGTCTCAATAGATATAAATCAACTCATGGAATAAGCTTAAAATGAATGTTCATGCATAATCTATCAATACTTGATAAAATCTAACATATCTCTCATTTATAATGCATAATAATAGATACCCATGAATTATCAAACCTTGAAATCATGAAATTTTATAAAAAAGAGAGAGTTGGGCTCGACGGGTGAAAGGACGATGGATAAAGACCCACATACCTTAAACCTTGAATTTTCTTGATATTGAATTGGGGAAGACTTGAATCTTATGATGGGTTTTTAAATTCCAAAACTTGTGCTTGATATCCTTGAATTTGAATAGGGATTAGGTGATGTTTTCGGTAAGGTTTAGAGAAGGTTTTATGAGTTCTAGAGTTGAAAAATGGCTAAGTATGGAGGATTTCACATTTAAATGGGCATTGAGTTATTACCTCAATGCCCTTGGATGGAACAAACAAAATAGGGCACAAAATGTGCATGTTCGCGCCTAGGACGCATTGCACCTAAGATGGGGATGCACACTGTTTTGCGTCCCATTGTGAAAATTATTTTTCGTAATGAGTCTTCTAAAATTCAGGAGTTACCCATGCCCCACTCAGTTTTGCCCCCTAAATAAGAATATGAAATTGGATTTTTGAAATCATAGTTTTTGAGATATTTAAAAAATACAGTTATGGGGCATTCCGAAGCACATGAAGGGTGTTTCACTCGCCTTGGCGGGTACACCTATATAATGATGACATAAGTATTCATAATCCCATAATTATTTCACAAGTTAAGGATTCACAACATCTACAATTATCCAATCTGAAATCTCATCATCAAAGCCTATAATGGTATAATTCTATCCCATTTGATTCCACAAATCACCCAAACCCACTCACATTGGATAATACAAGGTTCAATCATACTTAACAAATAGTTAGAAGTCCACTTGCCTTAATAGAAGTCATAATCAACTCAAATCCAAGTCTTTTCCCTTTCTATGATACTCCAAATCACCACAATCTAGTGAAATATAGAATCATAATTACATTATGAAACTAATGACACTAAAATCAAGCAATTCAGGTGAAAAATGCAAAATGGTAAAAAAATCTCATATCAAAAAATGTTCCCAAAATTTAAAAACTTTTACATAAAAATGTTCATGTCATGCCCCGAGAGGGTATCCTAAATGTAACTGACACTCAGAGAATATTGCTAGTTCCCAAGCGAACAACTTGGCCTCATCACATTCATTCAATCAATAAACTCAAGACAATCAGCAAAAGACTACAGAAAGTAATGGATACATCTCATCTAGTCTTAAAATAATAATACTAATAAATAAAAGGGCTAATAGAAGGAACTAGCTCAACAAGTCTTAATATCAACATTCGACTCAAGTCTGTGAAGCCTCTATCACTATCAAGTGGTGTCAATGATAGACCCATGGCTACCTTAAAATAAAGTAAAGCTGATCAAATCCAACTCTAAAAGCAAGATGAAAATAAATGTAATGATTCCTCTGAAGTAAGGCTGCTCACCAATTAGCTGAACATCTTAGACCCTCAACGATGCACCTGTTGACGATCCCTAATCCATATATCTGCATCATGAAATGATGCAGTGTTGAGTGGCGTCAGTACATGGAATGTACGGTATGTAAAATAGCTGAAGGAAACAGAAACAAGTAGAATAATATGGATCAACTCAGAAAGATAACCAATCAAAATGTTAAATGTCTCTCTAAAGCAAGAATAAAGAGTAGACAAGTGACCCATCAACCAACTCAACTCAACTCAACTCAATGAGACTTAACTCAATATTAGAGTACTATCAGTGTGGAACCTATCTGGGAGTTTCTCGAACCTACAACCATCACCGATGAATTGGTGGTGACACAATGAAGCAATGTCGTTGCCGCATCCGCCCTGTACCTTGTTGGGGTGAAAGGCGTGACATCTGTGGATCCATAATAACATCAAGTCCTATTTTGGGATTAAGAAAACATCAATTTTTAACGGTCTCATCCTCTCCTACGCTGGTTACATAGTTATGAGTGCATGTGGGACTCACTCTGACTTATTTCGATGCTCTCGACACTCCTTCTAGGACTCAATATGCTCATAAACATCAAATATCAAGATTTCTCATCATTTAGTCTCTTTTTGGACAAAGAACACCAACTCATATCATCAACCATCAACTCAATGGATTAGAAACATTCTTTTAAGATTAAGTTCAACCTCTTTAAGATCTAAGGATATCAATCTCATCAACATCATTATCAACACACTCAATTCAGGACCAAAACCACAACAACAAGCAAATTTATATCATCAATGCTCTAGACTCATCTCTTAAGTTCATTCTTGCATGTTTTCAAAAGTTAATATATTGGGTTTATACAATATCTCATAAAAAATATTCAATTCAAGAAAACAAGTTTATGATGATCAATAACATATAAAAATACATGTAAGTATTATAGTTTTCAAGAATTTAATCAAGATAATACTTCAAGAATCATGTATGGGGACTCATGGAGTCTCACTTCATCTATGACCATCTATGGG
>DF360697.1:38200-57118 GCA_000787875.1 Solanum virginianum | reverse complement strand
TCGGACAGGGTCCAAGACATGTTCCGGGCTCACCCTCAAGTATAGATAACATAAATAAAAGAAACGTAAGGTAGTGGAATGGTGGCTTGTCCTTGGAAGATAGGAATCACTATAAGAAATGTCTCAAAATTAAATTTAGCCATCGACTGATTGATGAAAGAAATCTCTGATCCCTACATGGTGAGATCATGTAGGCAAAAGTATGCATTAGTACGTTTTGATGTACTAAGTATATGGGATGCAATGCATGTAGCACATAACTTACCAAAACCTGCATACAATGTTAGATGGTAAGAACACATAATATAAAAAGAGATATATAACAAAGAAGGTGATATAACAAGATTCTATGAAGTTCATGATGCATGAAGTGCAAATGATGCTCACATAGTGGGGATGTGAGTCAACCGATATATGCAAGACCAAGCGAGCTACTACTTAGAATCCCGATGATTATCCCTCATAAGTAAAGAGGTGGTCTACATGCCAAGGGTAAACCATGCCTGACCTTATGGGTCTCCCATTTCGTATGATGCAACCTTCCTTACGGGTCTCCCATTTTGGATAGGATTTTCACATACATTGTATCATATCATATTATTTCTTCTCCTTACGGGCAACCCCATTTTGGAGGCATCTTTCCTAACAGGTCCCCCATTTATGAGAGAAACTATCACAACCCAAGCCTAGGGCCTAGACGTGACCAATGAATGGGGAACTCGAGGGAACCCAAACAAGCCTCATAGCATATCATTACATATCCTGGGCCACGGAAGCAATGTAAAACAATATAAAAAACATAAACAAGGGAAAATTGGGACTAAGGGAGAGAGATTAATACTTAAGTAACATGTAAAAGTTTAGAAAAACAAGGGCAAGTGACTAAGTGGAAAAGCTTGAAGGGAAAATTGGGACTAAGGGAGAGAGATTAATACTTAAGTAACATGTAAAAGTTTAGAAAAACAAGGGCAAGTAACTAAGGGGAAAAGCTTGCATAACATCATAATCAAGCGATAAAAGTGTCAAGGCTCATATCATAGATAGAAAGCATGTCCAACAACACTTCTACTACATAGATAGGAGCAGGGGCCAAGACAAGCAACCAAGTTCACCCTCATAGTCAAAATAGGATATCAAAAAAGAATGTCTCAATACACAATAAGAGATACATAGTCTAGGGTCCCCGAAGTAGAGCACTAACCAACTAGCTTGAGTAGCATCGATCTAGCCACGTGGAGGAGGAAGATGATTAATTTGGGCACCGGTCCCTACATGGTGATATCTGTAGGCAAGAGTATGCATTAGTATATTTTAATGTACTAAGTATGTAGGATGCAATGCAACATGAGTTAGGTATCATGATCAAAATACATAACAATAAGCAATATGCATAATATAACAATATGACATGAATGATCAATGCATAAGTGAAACATGCTTAAGTAACTTATGCTCATATAGGAGCTCATATATGTAGAAGAGACCAATATATCACCCATCACCCTAGTGTATGAGGTACAAACCCCTCATCAAGGTTAGTGATATTTGCACTATCACCCTAGTGTGCGAGGTACAAACCTCTCATCAAGGTTAGTTATAATTGAACCTATCACCCTTGTGTGTGAGTTACAATCCTCTCATCTAGTTTAGTGGAAATTTCACCTATCACCCTTGTGTTTGAGATACTAACCCCTCAACTAGGTTATCTAGGCCCTTAGTTCCTCCGAACTGGGCATGGTCTAATGCAATACTTTATATAGATTATATCATATGAATAAGCTCATTTCATCTTCATAATATAAATCATATCATATATCATGCTTTGGATATTCAATTCATCATGAAACCATATCCAGACATTTTATCAAACAATTGACAAGTGTGTAAAAGGGGTACAAGACCATGCAATTTAGAGATGAAATATGCAAACAAATCCATTGTAAAACCACCAATCAAGACCTTGCAACACCCTCAAGCAATATACATCAAAACCCCTCATCCAACCTTGCAATATATCAAAGATTTATAGCTCAAAATACAGCAAAATAATCACAACTTTACATAGCTTTAATATAGTTCATAGACATGTTCATACTAGTAAACCCATTTGTAAAAATCAACTTTAAATTATGAAAATTGAGTAAAAAAGGGATTAGGACACCATGGGTGGAAGAACCTATTGGTTAAAACACATATACCTTGACTTTGGAGAGTTTCTTGAAGAACATTTGAAATAAAGTCTTGAAGCTTAATGAAATCCTTTGGTTCGGATGAGTTTTGGGACTGTCAAATCTTGAGGAGGACTTAGGGCTTGACTTGGTTTTCCAAAATTCCAACAAGACTTCTTGAAAACCTTGAGAATGGATGGAGAATCTGATGAAGATTAGAGAGGAATTGAGAGGTTTTTGGTTGGTTTTTAAGGCTCAAAATTGCTTGACAATGAGGGATTTTCATGTATATAGGTATAGGGTTGTTACCCAATTGCCCTGGAGTAAAAAGAATAATTTTCAAAAAATTTTGAACTAGTCTGCGTCAGGTCCGGGCCACGGACCCGTCGTGGACAACTACTGTTTATGTGAAGTTTCACCAAAAATTATTTTTCTTGGCACGGACAAAGTGTACCTTGTAGGTACTCGTTTCCCCACATAATATTTCCTCTAAACAAGAATATGAAGTCGGATTTGCAAAATTCTGCATGGATTTTGAGATATAAAAAAATACATTATAGAGTCTTTTCGAGCTACGTGGAAGGTTATCTAAGTATCCCTAATTTGAGATATAAGGAAATTATGATTATGGAGGCATTCCTAGGCAAGTGTGGGGCATTTCAGGAACCTATGCTAGGCATATAGTTGGAGGAAAAAGAGAGAACTCTTATTCCATCGGTGCTAAGTCGTTTATACCACAAGAATACTTATAATATATGTAGTTATACATGCTTTCAAAGAGATACAAGTTTTGCCAAAAACATTTTAATGCACAATTGGACTTAAAAGTCAAACACCATTCGTAATAATTTATACTTAGGCTCATAATAATCATAGACATGTATGTGATCACATTCTTGTCATAACCAATATTTTATCAAAATAATATCATAAAACATAATTGGGATTAACCCAGTTCATAATTTCCATAAATTCTCATGAACATGAATGCATATGCTATAAAAATGTGAGAATGGCATGGGTAATTGAGATTTAATCTAACATCAATAACATAAAATGAAATTGAATCAAATTCATAATTAAATCCACATTTAAAATCAAAATATAATCTCCCATGCTTAGATTCAACCATTTAAGGACCATGCATACTCAATATTCATGATAATAATGTATCTAAATATTTCAAAGCTTAATTCATTTTTGAATCCATAGATAAACATAACCCATTCATTGTTGTAATTTATGAAATCAAAATATTTTAAAGCCCCAAATTAAAGTCAGCAAAAATCATGTAAATTTCTTGAAAATAGCTTGGGTCTCCTTGATTGGAAGTGACCAAGGATCAAAACCCACATACTTTTACAAGATGAAGAGCACCCAACAGAAAAATTGATGAATAATTGAATGTGTCTTGATTCCCAAGTTGAAAATCTTCAAGAACCCTTGAGAGGATTTGAGAGAGTCTTTTGAATGAGAAAGAGTGGGTGGGAATAATTGAATAGTGTTTTTGGTCTTTAGAAGGGCATTATATAGCATAAAAGACCAATAGAAATAACTAAATTTACGAAAATGCCATTAATGAAATGGAGAGAAAAATAACAAAGTGTCACCTCGCATGGCCTCACAGCCCATGTGGCACTTCACGGTTCGTGTGGAGTGCCCCATGAGACTACACTTAGGCAAAAATCTGGAAATTGGAACTTGGCTCAACACTTAGAAATATTTTCACTCCGGAAGCCTCACGGCCCGATGCCACACCACATGGTTTTTATGGTTGGTCCTGGCACATTACTTGGTCAAAAAGTGGCCGTTTCAGGCCCAAGCCCATCCCCATGGTTCGTGAGATGCCACAGGGCCCCATGTGGGTCCCCGTGTGGCTTGCCTTATAGAATTAGTGCCAATATAGCATAAGAGAGCTTTACAAAAATGGCCATAACTTCATCATCCGAACTCTAAATTAGGTGACACCAAATGTGTTGGAAAGCTAATTCAAAAGAGCTTTAATTTGATAATTTGTGAGATGCCTAGTTCCGTTTGAGATAAGAGATATGATCCACTAAAGTTGACCCTTCTATTGGTACTTGCGAAGAACTTGGCCGATGGAATTTCTTTGAACTTGGCTTGATGTAGGAAACCATGATGGCCTAAAACAACACAAATAAGTTTGAATTGAAGTCCTGAAAGTGAACTTAGATTGACCTTAGAGGTTCCACGGGAATCCAGGTCAAAGTTCAAAAAGAGGATTCGACAAGCGTTTGAGCGAGTGAATGAGAAGCTAAGTGTTTAGAATAAGAACGAATATTAATGATAGAGCTTAAACTAATTTGGGGGTCCCATATAGGGGGTCACCCAACCCGTGGAGGCTTCCATAAGGTGTCATCTTAGCCCAAAACATTTCAAAACCAAATCCCAAGCATCACTAAAGCTATATGAAAATTCGGGTCCTTACATATCTCCCCCTTGGGAAAATTCATACTCAAATGTGGTAGAAGAAGGCTTGACTTCGAACATGAAACTTCCAAACACAAGGTACAATGCATAATTCACCATTTGAAAATCATCAATTTGTTAAAACGCATATAAAAATGTATTCAAATCATTTTAAAATATCATAAAATAAATCATTTTTGTACATATGTATGCATGCCATATCATGAGACTCAAGAGCTAAATAATTAGGACCATTGAGAATAAGAAGAACTTAATACCATGGGCTTGAGTAAATAGGAAAGGATACAGGTGGCATCGCATCATACTTGATCCCACTTCCCATATAGCACTTTCCATATGTTGATTTCTCCAATGCACCTAACCAAAGCCACGTCCTTGTAACGAAGCCACTTCACTTGCCTCTCAAAAAAAGTGCACCAAAATTTTCTCATAAGATAAGTTCTCCCCCAACTCCACCCCTTCCAAAGGCACAATAGTACTATGATCACCCACCAATTTTCTCATCATAGATACATGAAGAGCTGGTGAGTAAAGCTCAAACCCAGAGGCAATTCCAACCTATGAGTCATATTCCCAATCCGCTCAAAAGACGTCATAAGAACTTACATACCGAGAACTTAACTTTCCCTCCTTTCAAAAACACATCACATCCTTCCTACGTGAAGCCTTTATATATACCCAATCACCAATACAAGACTCATGTTTCCTTTCTCCAATATCCAAACAAAACCTTGGGATGGCTTCGAACCATCTAAAATATTTCCCTAGCCATCTCATCTAACTTAAACCATCTCACCAAAGACCTACACCTTCTACCACACAAAGCCCCAAATAGTGTTACACCTATGCTAGTATGAAAGCTATTATTGTAAGCCAACTCAACTGGTGGTAGATGATCACTCCAATTAACCTTGAATTCTAATACACCTGACCTCGTCATATCCTCAAAAGTTTGAATTGTTGTCTCGACTTTTCAAATGGATTGACGGTGAAAAAAGGTGCTTAACTTCACCCTAGTGCTAAGCCCCTTTTTGAGATAATTTTCAAAGGTGAGAAGTAAGTGGGGTAACACAATCCAACATAATACCAGTAGGCATATGACCAAATGAACCAACTCCAAATTACATAACTTGACATTGTTCCCAACATTGAGAGTAGTTTCAACTGATTGGAAGTGAGTCAACTTAGTCGTCCAGTCAACAATACTCCAAATTGAATCAAATTGCTTTCTGGTCTGAGGCAAACCAACCACAAAATCCATATTCGCCTCTTTCCACTTCCAAGTAGAAATTTCAATATCTTAAGTCAAACTACTGAGTGCTTGGTGTTCTACCTTCATTTGTTGACAATTAGGGCATTCAGATACAAACTTAGCTATATCCTTCTTCAAACCATGTGACTAATACACTTATCTCAAATCGTAGTACCTCTTAGTAGATCTCGGGTGAATAGAATAATGAGAGTTATAGGCTTTACTCATGATCATATCTGTAAGACCATTAACGTATGAAACATACAATCGATCTTAGTACCAAGTTACACTATCTTCCCCTTGGTAGAAAACCACTATATGATTTTCAGCAACCAACCTCTTCAACACCATAAATAATGGGTCTAAGTCTTGCTTAGCCTTAACATCAGCAACCATAAAAGATTCGGCCCCATTGTAAACATGGACACCATCATCATTAGAGTCGGCTAAGGTAATGTCCAACCTAGCCAAAATGATATACACCTTTAGCTAACTCCCCCTTCCCTTCCTCAACATGAGCTACACTTCTCATAGATAACCTACTAAGAGCGTCAGTTACCACATTTGCCTTGCAGAGTTGATATTGCACACCCATGTAGTAGTCCTTAAGGAGTTCCAATAATCTTCTTTGCCTCAAGTTAAGGTCCTTGTGAGGGAACATTTATTGCCAACTCTTGTGGTCGGCAAAGCTTTAATATACACCCCATACAAATAGCGTCTCCAAATTTTCAAAGCTAATAGCACCCCTGGTAACTCAAGATCATGTATCGAGTAATTTTGTTTGTACACCTCTGATTTCTTTGACACACAAGCTACAACCTTACCGTGTCGCATAAGTACACAACCCAACCCAATCTAAGAAGCATCCCAACATACCACCAACGTATCTAAGCCATCCGATAAAGTCAAAATAAGAGCCGATGTAACCCGATCTTTCAAAGTCTGGAAACTCTTTTCACTCTCATCTGACTATAGGAACTTGGCCTTTTTTGAGTTAACTTGGATAATAGAGATGCAATAGATAGGAAACCTTCCACAAACCTTTCATCATAATCAAACAACCCAAGAAAACTCCCAAATACCCAAAGGACCAAGCTTGTCAAACAATGCACATCTTTCACCAACTCTCTTTTGACTTCATCTATAAGATTAGCTATAACATCTCCTTTGTCTGGATTACATTATGAGCCCATAATAACTCTCCATATTCGATAGGGTTTGATTTCATCTAAAAGATTAGCTAAAACATCTCCTTTGTCTGGATTGCATTACAAGTCCATAGTAACTCTCCCTATTCGACAGGGAGGGATAAAGATAGGAAATCTTAAGACACATTTCATAGCATGATATGAATCATGAAAAAGTGAAACATTTCCTAAAATGCCTTGTAGCCTCTTACCTATAGATGCGACAGACTTCAAACCCATAGATAAGACTCTACTTGATGCGGAATGTTAGACTCCGAGGATCATTTCTAAACCTAGTGCTCTGATACCATCTCTATCACGACTCGAACCTAGGGTCTAGGAGTGACAGGTTGAATGGGAACCTAAGAGTCCCCAAAGAATCCTCAAAATACCAAAATTAACATCATCGGTTCGAAAGCACATTCGCAATTAAACACATAGTTCTAAGGGATGGGAAAGAATGACTTACGCTATGGGAATATCTTAGGAAAAGGGATTAGCATGAATTCACATACCATATAGCACATAATGACTAAGGGGTGGGTAAGTATGACACGCTATAAGGGTAATTAGAGACTTAGGATCTTTCACATTTCTACATCAAACATACATATACATATCATAATTACCATAATCAAGCCATGATAGCCATAACCAAAAATAACCATGATCATAAGGTTCAAATATAATACATAACACATAGATTCAACGAGAGTCTACAAGATGTCCAATAATGCCTCTACTCATAAGATAGGACGGGGAACAAGACATGTTCCGCTCACCCTTATGTATAGATAATATAAACAAAAGCAACTTAAGGTAGAGGAATGGTGGCTAGTCATTAGAAGATAGGACTTACCATAACAAATGTCTTAAAGTCTGATCAAGACATCAAACGGTGGATGAAAGTAATCTCTGATCCCTACATGGTGAGATCATGTAGGCAAAAGTATGCATTAGTACATTTAAATGTACTAAGTATGCGGGGTACAATGCATGTAACTTACCAAAACCTGCATACAATATTAGATGGCAAGGGCACATAATATAAAAAGAGATATAGAAAATAAGGTGATATAACAAGATGATATGAAGTTGATGATGCATGAAGTGCAAATGATGCTCATATATATAGTGGGGATGTAACCTCAACCGATATAAGTAAGACCAAGTTAGCTACTACTTGGAATCCCGATGATTACCCCTCATTTATAAAGAGGTTATCTTCTTGCCAAGGGTAAACCATGCTTCAGCTTATGGGTCTCCCAGTTCATATGATGCAACTTTCCTTACGGGTCTTATATTTCGAATAGGATTTTCACATAAAATGTATCATGTCATTTCTTCTCCTTATGGGAAACACCATTTTGGAGGCATCTTTCCCTATAAGCCTCCAATTTCAGAAAGGAACCTATGCTATGCACATAGTTTTAAGAAAAGAGAGACAACTCTCCTCCCATCTGTGCTAAGTCGACATCCCATAAGAATACTTATAATATATGTAGTTATACATGCTTTCAAAGGGATACAAGTTTTGCCAAAAATAGTTCAATGCACAAATGGACTTAAAAGCCAAACACCATGCATAATAATTTATACTTAGGCTCAAATGCCAAAATCATAATTTCATAGTCATAATACTTATGCATAGTAATTTTGTTTGTACACCTCTGATAGGCTCAAATGCCAAAATCATAATTTCATAGTCATAATACTTATGCATAGAAATAGTTCATTCATATACAAAATGGTGCAACCACCCAAAATGCTCAAATAGCCATTCTCATAGACATATGTATGATCACATTCTTGTCATAACAAATATTTTATCGAAATCATATCATAGAACATAATTAGGCTTAACACACTTCATATTGTCCATAAATTCTCATGAACATGAATGCATATTCTATAAAAATATGAGAATGGTATGGATAATTGAGATTGAATCTAAAATCAATAGCATAATATGAAATTGAAGTAAATTCATAATTAAGTCCACATTTAAAATCATAATATAATCACCCATGCTTAGATTCAAACATTTAAGGATCATGCATATTCAATATTCATAATAACAATGTATTTCAATATTTCAAAGCTTAATTACTCTTTAACTCCACAAATAAGAATAACCCATTCATTGTTGGAATTTAAGAAATCAAAATATTTTGAAACTCCAAATTAAAGTAAGCAAAATTCATGTAGATTTCATGAAAATAGCTTGGGTCTCCTTGGTTGGAAGTAACCAAGGATCAAAACCTACACACCTTCACAAGATGAAGAGCACCCAAGAAAAATATTAATGAAGAATTGAATGTGTCTTGATTCCCAAGTTGAAAATCTTTAAGAGCCCTTGAGAGGATTTGAGAGAGTCAACATGAATAAGACTCTACTTGACGCGACATTTTGGACTTCGAGGACCATTTATAAACCTAGTGCTCTGATACCATCTCTGTCATGACCTAGACCTAGGCTCTAGGAGTGACACGATGAATGGGAACTCGAGAGTCCATAAACAAGCCTCCAAGTACAAAAATCCACATCATCAGTTCGAAAGCGCATTCAAAATTAAACACATAGTTCTTGGGGATTGGAAAGTAAGACTCACGCTATGGAGATATCTTATAGAAAGGGATTAGCATGAATTCACATATCATATAGCATATAATGACTAAGGGGCGGGTAAGTATGACTCACGCTATGGGGGCAATTCAGGATTTAGGATCTTCCACATTTCCAAATCAAACATACATATACATATCATAATTACCATAATCAATCCATAATAGCCATAACCAGAAGATAACCATGATTATAATGTTTAAATACAATAGGTAACACATAGATCCAATGAGAGTCTACAAGATGTCCAACAATACCTCTAGTCATAAGATAAGATGGGGGCCAAGACATATTTCACTCACCCTCAAGTATAGATAACATAAACAAAAGCAACTTAAGGTAGAGGAATGGTGGCTAGTCCTAGAAGATAGGCCTTACCACAATAAATGTCTCAAAATCTGATCTACCTATCGAATGGTGGATGAGAAAATCTCCGATCCCTACATGGTGAGGTCATGTAGGCAAAAGTATGTGTTAGTACGTTTGAATGTACTAAGTATGCGGGGTGCAATGCATGTAACTTACCAATACCTTCATATAATGTTAGATGACAAGGGCACATAATATAGAAAGAGATATATAGCAAATATGGTAATATAATAAGATGCTATGAAGTTAATGATGCATGAAATGCAAATGATGCTCATATATATAGTGAGGATATGACCTTGCTGATATAAGTAATACCAAGCGAGTTACTACTTGGAATCCCGATTATTACCCCTCATTTATAAAAAATGTGGTCTACTTGCCAAGGGTAAACCATACTTCACCTTATAGGTCTTCCATTTCGTATGATATAACCTTTTTTATGGGTCTCCCATTTTGGATAAGATTTTCATACAAAATGTATTATATCGTATCATTTCTTCTCCTTATGGCCAACCTCATTTTGAATGCATCTTTCCTTATGAGCCTCCCATTTCGAAAAGGAAATTATGCTAGGCAAACATTTCGAGAAAAGAAAGAGAACCCTCCTTCCATCAGTACTAAGTTATCATCCCACAAGGATACTTATAATATACGTATTTATACATGTTTTCAAAGACATACAAGTTTTGCCAAAAATATTTCAATGCATAGTTGGACTTAAAAGCCAAAAACTATTTATAATAATTCATACTTAATAATTTCATAGTCATAATACTCATGCATAGGAATAGCCCATTCATATACAAAATGGTGCAACCACCCAAAATGCTCAAATAGCCATAGTCATAAACATGTATGTGGTCACATTCTTGTCATAACCAATATTTTAGAAAATCATTTCATAGAACATAATTACGCTTAACTCACTTCATCATTTTCATAAATTCGCATGAACATGAACGCATATGCTATGAAAATTTAAGAATGTCATGGGTAATTGAGATTCAATCTAAAATCAATAACATAACATGAAATTGAAGTAAATTCATCATTAAATTCACATTTAAAATCATAATATATTCACCCATGCTTAGATTCAAACATTTAAGGACCATGCATATTCAATATTCATAATAACAATGTATTTCAATATTTCAGAGCTTAATTCATTGTTAAATCCATAGATACGCATAACCCACTCATTGTTGGAATTTAAGAAATTAAAATATTTTTAAACCCCAAATTAAAGTAAGCAAAATTCATGTAGATTTCTTGAAAATAGCTTGGGTCTCCTTCATTGGATGTAACCAAGGATCAAAATCCACATACCTTCACAAGATGAAGAGCACCCAATAGAAAAATTGATAAAGAATTGAATGTGTCTTGATTCCCATGTTGAAAATCTTCAAGAACCCTTGAGAGGATTTTGCAAGAGTCATTACCCAAGTTGAAAATCTTCGAGAACCTTTGAGAGGATTTCAAAGAGTCTTTTGAATGAGAGACAGTGAGTGTGAATAAATGAATATGGTTTTAGGTCTTTAGAAGGTCATTATATAACATAGGAGATCCCAAAAGACAAATAGAAGTAATCGAATTTACGAAAACACCATTAATGAAATGGAGAAAAAAATGACAAGGTGTCACCTCATTGAGGCCTCATGGCCTATGTGGCACTCCATGATTTGTGCATAGTGCCCTTTAGATTACACTTGGAAAAAATTTAGAAATTTAAATTTGGCTCAACACTTAGAAAAATTTCACTCCAGAAGCCTCACAGAGGGCCTCACGGCCCGTGCTACACAACATGGTTCGTGTGTCTTGTCATGGCACATTACTTGGCCAAAAAGTGGTCATTTAAGTCCTAAGGCCATCCCCATAGTTTGTCAAATGCCACACGGCCCGTGTGGGTGCCCGTGTGGCTTGCCTTAGAGAAATGGTGCCAACACAAGACAAAAGAGCTTTACGAAAATGGGCATAACTTCTTCATCAAAACTCTAAATAAAGTGAAACCATGTGCGTTGGAAAGCTAATTCAAAGAGCTTTAATTTGATATGTCATTGGACACCCAGTTTCTTTTGAGACGAGTGATATGACCCTTTAAAGTTGACCCTTCTATTGGTACTTATGAAGAACTTAGTCGATGGAATTTCATCAAACTTGGCTTGATGTAGGAGACCACGATGGCCGAAAAAACATAAATAAGCTTGAATTGAAGACTTAAAAGTGAAATTAGATTGATATTGGAGGTTCCACGAGAATACACCAGTCAAAATTTAAAAAGATGATTCGGCAAGCATTCAAGCGAGTGAATGAGAAACTAAGTGTTTAGGATAAGAACAAATAGTAATGAAGGAGTTTAAACTGATTTGAGGGTCCCCTATAGGGGGTCACACAACCTGTAGAGGCTTCCATAAGGTGTCATCTTGCCCGAAAACTTTTCAGAACCAAAGTCCAAGCATCACTAAACCTATATGAAAATCCGGGTCTTTACACTTGAATTCTAAAAAATTCTTAAACAGTGAGGTTTTTTTTTTTTGAAAAATAAATATTTTGGTTGTAGTTGATTTTTTGATAGGGTCAATTTGATTTGAAAAATAAGTATTGTTTTATGTTTTCTTTAAATAATATTTTTTTCCTTCACTAAAATTTCTACAGGTTATACAATTTATAAGAATGAAAAGTTACCTAGGAAAGTTTCCCTGAGGGATCGGTTTGGGAACATTTGGCCTATTTGAGTGATTAAGAAAGAAAGTGACTTTTATTTTCAGTACAGATGGGAGAAATTCATTGAAGATAAGACTTTATAGTATGAAGACTTTAATATTTGATTATGATAGAAAAAAATATTTGACTTAAAATTACTTGGAATAAATTACTTTTATTTGACTCTTTCTTTTAAAGGGTCATATCACTCGTCTTATCTTTTAAAGGGTCTAGACTCTTTTGATGTAAAGAAAGAGGAAGAAATGAATGTTGAACATCAAAAGAGTCTAGAGGCAATAGAAAAAAGTTGGGTCAGTAATGGAGGAAGAAGATACGTGGAAGTGCAAGAAGAGACCCACGAAAGGGCACTATCTTCAAAACACCGATATATGGAAAAGGAAGGAGAAAGGGAGGAGGAAGAAGGAGAGGAGATTGATGATGAAGAAAGAAATGAATTAGCTGGCATAGCAAGAAACAGTTGCAATGTTCAAAAGGTAAGCACGATTATTATAAATCTTCATATCTACTTTTCCATTTTATATTACATGCAATTCAATTCTTATTTGTTAGTACGTAGTTGCAAATTTGTTTTCTTTGTATCTTTTGATATAATGTTATAGTCTTAAAAAAATAATAAAAGATTTAAGGCAATAAGCAATTTTTCAAAAGGTTCTGTTGTTTGGCTCGTTGATAAATGAGTGTAAGGGAATATTTTATTTGTGTCTTGAATAATGAAAAAAACAGATTTAAATATTATTTTCTAACCTTTTTAAATTAGTCAATTGTTTTCCTTTGTTAATGTTCATTTTCAATAAATAGCACCCTGTTAAATTAAAATAATAGAGTATTTGTGAGTTTCTGTGAGATTTCAATTGGTGAACCTAACAAGTTAACTGTTTTGATTCAGCTGGATGCTAAACTGCCACTGCTTGCAATACTATAGTATAGACATATTTAAAAGTGGATGCGCAACTCAGCCAAAAAATCCTTACTTTGTAGCAAAACTTCATGCAAAAAAGAGAAGTCAACTGGTAACTAAAATTCTATTACTACGTATTTTTGTGAATGGTTTTATAGTTTAATTTTATAGCTTTCTCATTTAACAAAGTGTTTGTTCCTAATTGTAGTATATTCCAATGGATGTGGTGAGAGACTACAAACTTGAATTTCCTCCAAGCATTACTATTCGCGACTCTGTTGGTAGAGAATTTGAGACAAGAGTTAATAAATGGGCTGATGACAGAGTATGGCTAGTTGGTGGATGGTGCAACTTATGTAGGTAGAACCTTATGGAGAAAGATGGTAGATATATTTGTGAATTTGTGAGAGAATAATTCAGCAAAGGAATTTTCTTACAGGCTCAAGTTCTCCATTAAGGATTAAGTTCCCATCCTAACAATAAATAAAAGAAATAGTTTGTTGCTATATAAAATAGCATTTTAATTTATGCTTTTTAGTATTGTTGTATGTTGAAAATTTTTAAAGACTTTAAGTATCGTTGTTTATTGACAAAACAATGAAGGTTGTTTTAGTTAGTATTATTGATGTAATAATAGAATTGAAGACCACTTTAGTTTGATCGACTCATGAATTACATATGTGTAGATATATGTGTCGAATGGTAGTAATTTGATTTCATATAACTCATTAAAAGTTAGCTCTTATTATTATTATTATTACTAATTTTATATCTACAAATATTCTTTGGAGTAGGCACTTTTATTTATTTTTCTAGTTTTTAAATTATAACAGAGTATGTGATCTTATTTATCTAATTTTGATCCATAATGTATTCCTTACATGTAAATTTTACATTGGGGTGGTGATAAGGTAAAAACTCGAATTAGTATATTAACAACCAACATATATGTCACGATCTAGTCTTGATCATGATGGCGCCTCCTAGGACTCACCTAAGGCAAGCAAATTCCCAACCCAAGGGTACCTGTCCTAGCTCTTTAGTCCAAACTAAATCAATACAACAATAATATATACGCCAAAACCTACCCAAAACCTAGAAGTCAACTTATAGAGCTACAATAGACATAAGGACATATCGTATACATATATCAATAATCATAATAATATAAAAAATCAGACTATCTCTACAAATACATAACACTACTGTATAAGGCCAATGTTTGAATACAAAAGATGTCCATCAAAAGAAAGGATCCTGTGAAGAAACCAGATCTGCTGGTGTCTCGAATTTCCCCAATCTCAGTAATCATAGCCCGTTCCTGGAGCTACACCATGGGAAGATGCAGAAGTAGGGGTGAGTACTAGAGAAGGTACCTAGTAGGCGTCATCGGCTGAGTGAAATAGTGAATATAAATAAAGTCCAAATATATAGAGAACTATAGCAGTATGGTAAAACGAACTCAAATCAAGGCATAGGCATGTCAGGGAACCCACAAACCACAATTGAACCAATAAAAGTAAAGCACAATGATAGCCTGAACCAGCCCAAGGACTGAAAATCAATACCGACTGACGAAGACTTCGTAGGTCAATAGTACAACTGCACCCCTACTAAGGCACAATGTTGTATGTGGGTGCAAGGCCCTAGTATCTATGCTTGTATGCCAACTATGCCCCTATAAGCCTAGAAGGTACACCTGCGCACAATAAAGAACCAACAGATTGTCACAAAATCCCTTGAAAACATTATAAAAGCCCATAGAACCATCATAGAGCCTAGCTCTCCACATCATTAGAACAATAGTCAGTTGTATGTGGGTGTAACACATTTATGTCTAAGCCTGAATGACCCCTTGAGCCCCCATAAGCCTAGAAGGTACACCCACGCCTAATTAGGGTTTGAATAGGATATGGATCCATGGGTAAATAATCATGGGCCTCGCCCCAATAATCACATAAATCTGGGTCCTCGACCCTATTCCAGCACGTGGCACCCGATCCAAAATATACGTGCGAAATAGTGGGATGTGTCCCCTGTAGGAGAAAGAATCTATCTTGCATAACAAGTGTGTCTCAACTCAGAATATCAATCACGGGGCCTTGCCCCCAAATTTAATCAATGGGGTCCTCGACCCAAAATACCAATCAACGGGGCCTACAGACCCAAAGTAACAACAATTGCTCGAACCCCTTTAGAATTGATACCTTGATCTCAGAAACTCAGACGTGACCATCAGAGACTAGGACCACAGGGGGCGTCATCGGGTCTAGACACTCGGACGTGACCACCGGAGACTTGAACAATAGGGTGTGTCATCTAGGTCTCAAAATGTAACAATAGAAAAATCTCCCTCTCTCTCGCTAAACGAATCTAGATCCCCCAATCATAGCATCTCTCCCAAGTCACGATAAATAACTCATTCCCAAGATGATCAAGGAACTCAGAGTAGCAGCTAATGTCAGTATAACTGTGCGTAGGCCTCAATTATTTGAATAGAATCAAGCTCAGTAGGAAACCATTCTACAATCACCACAGGTAATGGAAATAAAAGTGCGATATAACAGGGGTATCATAGGTGTCCCCGACAGATAGCCCCAACAGAATCATAGTATACTCGTAATCAAGTCATAGTATGACATATTATAAATGCATAGTATCGTAGTCTGCATATCTTTGCAGAAATAGGCAATACACACTCATATAGGTGCAAGTCAAGTCAATATGCATACCAGCCCCAAGCTCTAGCTCATATTCGACTCTTACCAGGCCCCTTTATATGTAAAGAAACTCATAGGAAGCATCAATATAACCTATGCTAAGGCCAAGAGGCTAGATAATTAGAAGGATATCACTACCTAGGATGGTATCACAGTTTAGCTACTATCCAGGACATCGCCAAGGCAACCATGTGTCGTCCCACTAAAATAATACCTCTCTCTAAATAGGATCCCATACCCAAAACTAACTCACACCGCTAGTATGTCATCCCAGATACCCCTTATTAATAGGGTCACACTCCCGTCTCAAACCTATCAATAGTTCAATAGCAATGCCTCTCGTATAATCATGAATGTATAATAAACACTTGGCTGGCTTTTGTTTTGATCATAAGAGGTCCCTTAAGGGTGCACTATACCCATCCCCAGAACATGGTGTGTCTCTCTATTCACTAATTAGTGGCATAAAGACATATATCTAACAGCAGGATATAGGATCATAAAAACCACAGGGCAACATATAATCATGTTTAATTATAATTTGATTATTGTTTCTTGAATTTGAACATAGAACTCAATACCACAACTTTCCCACGTTTCAATCTCCATTTTCTCGGAGCAAGATCCTGTCTTGATCACATTCTTGATTGTTCTTGTAGATATTAATTGGATAACAAAGTAAATGAGGGGTTCAAATAAAAGTACATTCACTAGCTTAATTCCATACCCCCCATGCTTACTACAAAGAGAGAAAATTCAGTAATCACAACTGCAATTGAGCTCATGGTTTTAATTACATTATCTCAAGCTGTTATCCATGAAAAATCCATGGTTGCATAGACCGCAGAACATCTAAAGAAATATGGATAGAAACGTGCTCTATAATATGGGAATCCTCAGTGAGAGGAGCAAGAATGTTCTACTAACTTCCTGTGTAGAGCAGAAATTCTGACCAATTCTTAAGAATGTCACAAATCTATACTTCAAGGCTTCCAAAGTCCTAGAGAAGAAGATCATGCTAGTTGGAAAGAGCTTAATGAATATGTCTAAAGTGACTACATCAGTTGACCCTGAAGTCTATTAGTTTCTAGCCAAGTTTACAACCAAGGAGTAGCCTTAATCAAAGTTGGTCTAAAAGAAAGTTCCATGAACAACTAGGAAATTTGATAGAAGTCAAAAATTTTCCAAGAAAACGCTCAGATCAGAAAGTTGTTCCTGATGCGGCAAACATCAAGTATGTTGGACTTCATAGATATTGGCTCTGATCAAAAGAATCCACAACAATGAAGTAAATATGCTCCAAATTTCATGGAACAATTTACAGGTTGCAGAGCTAATTAGAAGGCCGCAACCAAATTGCATGAAAACACTATAGCAAGATATCACTCAAAGTATGTAGGCGATCCATGTTGACTGGGTTGTGGAGGTAAGTTGGTGGTTATCTCAAAAAACGAAATTGAAGAGTTGAAGCATATTGTCTTATATCTTTTGGTGTTAACATTTTCTAACTATTAGTTCACGATTCATCATGAACAAATAAATTTGAAGTTAATCAATTTCCTAAGGGGTCGCTTGGTGTGAGGGATAAAAATAAATAGTAATGGGATAAAAAATTAGTTAAGGAATAAAATTTGATATTTTATTTGGTTGCAAAATTTGGGATAATTTATGCCACCATTTATAACATAGCGATGGGATAAGTTATCCCATATAGATGGTGGGATAAATTATCCCATGATAGCTAATGCCAGTATAGGTAATCTTGGGATAAGTTCTTCCCAACCAAACGACCCTAAGTGTATTAAATTGGACGAACAACTTTAAATTTTCCTTTAGGGTTTTATCACTTGTTGTTGATTTCATCTTAGATAGGGAGAGGATGAACTTTAGCTTATCAAAGGCATGACCTTAGAGAGGAAGGTTTATTAGTTACAGATTAGGGTAGATAATTTGTAGGTATTGAGGGTTGTTGCATCACTAGTCTTTTCATATAGTCTTTGGCTTTTTGTACCTGTTAGCACTTGGTATTAGTGCAGTTCTTACTTTCGATCTCTAGCATCTTCAGTAGTTTACAGTGTTAAAATTATTGCACTAGTGTTGGTTGGACATGTTAATTGCTATCTTTTCTATGTTATTTTCCCTTTGTCTATACTTGGATTTACTATACGAATTGGGGGTCCTTTGGAAAGATCCCTCTATCTTTGTGAGTTAGTGGTAAGGTTTGTGTATATTCTACTCTTCCTATATTGCACTTGTAAGATTCCACTGGATATGATGTTGACAATTTGATTATCATAGTAATAAATATGTTTATCCTAAGTATTTTTGTTCTTAAATTGTGTTCCTCGTTTCTCACTTCCAGCATTATGAATATTGTTGCCTTTTGTATGTTTCACTTTTAAAAACATTGGTAATAGTGGTGTTCTAATCATCCTAATGCACTTTAACTTTTTCTCAAGGAACTTATTTTCTACCACTAGCATATATTTCAGGGAATTCTACCACCGAGCTTTAGGTAGAT
>DF360697.1:17006-36340 GCA_000787875.1 Solanum virginianum | reverse complement strand
ATCCGAACTCGGAATGAGGTGAAACCAAATGCGTTGGAAAGCTAACTCAAAGGGCTTTCATTTGACATATTTTTGGTAATCCAGTTCTTTTTATGCTAAAAGGTATTCTCATTAAAATTGACCCTTACATGAACCAACACCCAAAACCCAACTCATAGGGAAGTCTTGAACTCATCTAAGTACTAAAAGTCTCCCACGACCCTAATACACTCCCCACGTAAACAAATGAGGCTTGAAAAAATGGATACATAAGAGCATGGAGTTACGGGGTGTCACAATATCTTTCCCTTGGGAACATTTGTCCCTATATGTCAACAAAATTTACACAAGGAAATTAATCATGAAGATTTTTTCTCAACACGGACGCAACAAATGCACTTAAATATTATTTTCAAAAAGTCTTAACATGAACATCAAAAATCACCATAAACTTGTCAACATAAACATAAATGCATGCAAATGACATAAGGGCCAAAACTTAAGACTTGAAATCATATATAGGGGGAAATACTTAGATTAGTACCTTAGGCTTGGGTAGAGTGGAAGAGGTGTGGATGTCGCTTTTGCATGTCTACATTAGTTTCCCATGTGGCGCTTTCAACTTGTTGATTCCTCCAAAGGACCTTAATGAAAACAAAATCCTTGTTGCTCAAGCTCTTCACTTGTCTATCCAAATTTCTACCGGAACCTCTTCATATGCCAAATTACCTTCGACAATACCCACAACATCTAGAGGCATAATAGCATTAGGTTCACCCACACACTTTCTCAATATAGACACATGGAAGACCGGATGTACCATATTTATATCATTGGGCAACTCCAACTCATAGGCCCCCTTATCAATCCTCTTTAACACCCTATAGGGACCCACAAATCTAGGGTTCAACTTACCCTTTTTACCAAAATGAACCACACCCTTCATAGGTGAGACCATCAAATAAACCCAATCACCAACCTTGAATTCAAGATCTCTTCTTCTTACATTGGCATAGGAGTTTGGTCGACTTTGGGTGGTTTTCAATCTCTCCCTACTCATGCTCACTTTCTCCGTGACCTCCATCATCAAATCGGGACCTAACAAGTCCATCTCCCCCACCTAAACTATCCAACTGGGGATCTACAATGCCTTTCATAAAGAGCCCCAAATGGAGTCATACCAATGCTTGAATGATAACTATGATTATAAGAAAGCTCAATCAATGGAAGATGATCATCTCAACTACCCTTAAACTCTAATACACAAGCTTTAAGAATAGTCTCCGACACCATATATAGTCTTAACTGGTAGGACATGAGCCGACTTTGTCATCCTATCAATAACGACACAAATAGAATCAAGACCCTTTCAAGTCTTGGGTAACCCATCCACAAAATCCATGTTAACTTCCTCCCACTTCCAAGTAGGAATCTCTGTGACTTGGGCTAGGCCACCTGGCCTTTGATGTTCGGCTTTGATTTGTTGGCAATTATGGCAACAGAACGCAAACTTAGCTATGTATTCTTCATACCTCCCCACCAATACACCTCTCTCAAATCCCTCTACATCATGAGCCTCATGTAGGATTATCTTTCTCAAGTCACCAATATCGATTACACACAACCTACCTTGGTGCCTAAGGGCACCATCTCCCCCTTAGGAGAAAACCTCCACCTTACCCTCTCTCACCAAAGCCCTCAACTCTAACAAGGTGGGGTCAAGATCTTGCTTTACCTTTACCTTCTTAACCAAAGAAGATTCAGAACCATTAAACTGATACACTATTATTCTCAACTTCTCCAACCTAACCCCTAATCTAGCCAACCGATGAATCTCTCTAGCTACCCTCTTGTTACCCAAAGATTCCCATTTTCAATAATTAGCAAGCAACATCACATTCCTCAAGATTCCCACTATCACCCCCAAATAATTCACAAGCTCTTCTTCATTTCCAGAAACAAACCAACATATCATCACCCAAGACCACCACCAACATAACAAGGTAGGGATTAAACACCCTATTCAACAGACTTATAGATATAGTTGGGTCACTAGTCAATATCACCGGAAACCGCTCAATAGAGATGACTTAGGTTCAATACCCTTAACTCTTACTAGATGAAAAATGCAACCCTTGGGGATCAACAGGACGTAAAGTCAAGAAATAGACCCATCTCCTTACTACCACTCAAGGATGGGTTTATTAGGGTATTGAAATCTAACTCTACAGGTTCTACAATCAATGGAGGCACAATATGCATACAACTAATCTACCCCAACTATGACATCAAAATCCAACATATCCAATTCAGCAAAGTCATAAGACAAGACCTATGCAATATGACCCCAGAACAATTTCTATTGATCTTCCTAGCAACAATAGACTCAGGACACACATGAATCCCACTAGCAATAAAAATGAATAATGAAAGAGGTAGTGGCACAACCAAGACCCATCAATTCATACACATCAAACTTAAAGGAAACTTTAACATACAGGTAATAACATCAGACACTTTATCCTCTCCTTGCTTCCCTTGATCAACATGACCACATTGACCTTGAGAAGGACACTCCTTGCCCTTGTTTTGAGCATAAGGGCAATCAACAAGCTTATGACCACCTCTCCCACACCCATAGCATGCATTTGAGTTCATTAAGAATTTGCCATGATGATGTTTTTCACATTTTGGGCATTTTGGAAAACTCACCCCACCATTGCTATCATGGAACCTCGGGTTAACTATTCCATCAATAGCAAGCCTCGTGTTTGGAGCACAAGATAACCCTTAGCCTCACAATTTATGATCATGTTGGAGACACTCACCCTTGGCACCTTGGAAACCAACCTCATACCAAGCCCTCTTAGACTTTCCACTTCTCCTTTTTCAAGCATATGGACAATCGACTATCTTCTAGTCCATCTCACAACACCCATATCATGCACCTGTGTTCCTCAAATATGTTCCACCATATTTCCTCCCACACCTTGGGCATCTAGGACGAGTCGCTCCGCCATTACCCCCAGCTTGGCGTATGGAAGCCTACCTTCAATTCGGGCTCTCTTGGCATTTCGCTCATCACTCTTGTCATTTGAACTCTCAAGGGTACCCACCAATCATTTTGGTTGGGCAGTCACGACCTTGGCTAATACCTATAGAGCATTGTAAACCTCTGTATTTGATATATCACTGTACTGAGTAGCCTGACACATATTCTGAAATGTAATGGTTAAGAATTAGTAAAGCTCTAGGGGACCTAAATCTACTGCACAACATAGATCATGAAGAAGTGAAATATTTCCTAAAATGTCTCATACCCTCTTACACATAGTCATGGCACGCTTCACAACCATAAATAACACACTAATCGATGCGGTGTGTTGGATTCCAAAGACTATTAACATTTTAGCGCTCTAATACCAAGTTTGTCACGACCCAAGTCTAGGGCCTAAACATAACATGATGAATGGGGAACCCGATGGGACCCCAAATAAGCATCTAACATATCATTACACATCCTTGGTCACGAAAGCAATTAAACTACAATAAGAGAATAGAAATAAAGACAAAAGGACTAAGAATGTCTTTCATAGCTTAAAATATATAAGAGTCAAGAGAGTCAAAGCTCATAACATCATTACATAAGTTATCCAACAACACCTATAAACTTAGAATTAAATGGGGGCGAAGATAACATTACGGGCTCACCCTTATAGCCAAAAGCATATAATAAGATAAAGAGATTCTTTGCATAACATAAAATCAAAAGATATCATCCTCGGAGTTAAGGACTCACCAAACTTACTTTGAGAAGGTAGTACTAGCCACATCGAGGAAGATGATCAAGTAGAGCTCTGGTTCCTACATGATAACATCATATATGCATACAATATGCATTAGTACATTTGAATGTACTAAGTATGTAGGATGCAATGCAACAATATATAGACAACATAGGCAAAATACATAATCATAAGTAATGGATAGCATAATAACAATATGACATGTATGAATAATGCTTGAAGTAAAACATGTTTATATAGAACATAATATATGTGTAGGAAGAGACCATCATTATAGACCAAGCTACTTAGTACTTGGAATCCAAGGTGAACCACCCCTTGGAGGTGATTGAGATATCAACCCCTCAATTTGGTTAATTGGTTTACCACCCCCCATCCAAGGTGATTGAGGTATCAACATCTCAATTTGGTTAGTGGTTGTCACAACCTACCATCTATCGCGATTGAGGTATCAACCCCTTAATTTTGTTGATGATTTCACACCCTACCATCCATAGTGATTAAGGTATCAACCCCTTAATTTTGTTGATGGTTGTCACACCCTACCATTTATAGTGATTAAGGTATAAACCCCTTAATTTGGTTGATGGTTGTCACACCCTACCATCCATGGTGACTGAGGTATCAATCCCTCAATTGGTTGATGGTTGTCACACCCTACCATCCATGGTGTGGTTAACTTGCAACACTAAAGGTACTTTTCATAAAAACAACACATATATACCTTCCTTTCATCATCATAATGTCATTCAAATGATAGGGCATGCAATGGATCATCAATAGCTCAAGAATCTAAAATTGGACATTTTATCAAATATTTGGCAGGTGTGTAATGCTAATACAAAATCATGCAATTCAAGAGTGAAATTATGTGAGAAAATCAATGTAAAACTACCCACCTAGACTTGGTAATACCCTGATGCATGATACATCAAAACCCCTCATAAAATCACACGATGGATGCTAGCTTCATGACTCAAAACATGCATAGTTGAACAACATTTTATAAAGCCCCAATATAGTTTATACTCAAAATTCATAATGAGATATACCCATGGATAAGTCAACTTGAAAATATGAAATTTATTTAAAAAGAAAGGTTGGGTAATATGGGTGAATGGACCCAATGGTTAAAACCCACATATCTTAGATCTTGAATTTCTTAAAATTAGGTTATGAAAGACTTGAAGCTTGGAAGGAGGTCTTGGGATCCAAAGCTTGCTCTTGAGTTCCCCTGAATTCCTATTGGGGTTTTGATGGAGGCTATTGAGGGAATTTGAGAGTGTGTTCTAGTTGAGAGAAATAAGTTTAATCCTTTGAGATAGGGTTTAGCTCTTTTGGTAAGGTTAAGGTCATATTGAAATTCCAAAAAGGTCATTAGAATAAATTATATTTATAAAAATGCCATTAATGAAACAGAGAGAAATATTTATAAAGTGTCACCTCACTTGAGGTTACATGGTCGTGTGGCACTCCACGGGTCGTGTGGAGTGCCCGTAGGATGATACTTATTCAAAACATTGGAAGTTGGGACACTTGGAAAAATTAATATCATTGCCACTTTCAAGGAGCCTCCACGGGCCGTGTGGTGATACACGGTCTGTGTGGTGCTATACGGTCCATGTAGTGGCATGTGAAGCTATAGTTGGAGAGAAAAAATGTTTCCAGAAGGATCCACGCCAAGGACCACGGCTGGTGAGGATGTCCGTGGCACTACACTTAGTCAAGAACTTCCTCCCAAGCCCACTAGGCCTCACTTGCACACTCTCACAGCTATCCACACAGTCAGTGGCAAGCCACACGGCCCATGCCACTGGCCATGCCCCATCCTTAAGGCTAAAAATGGCTTTTTCCAGCTCAAGATAGTCCACACAGCTCATCCAAATCCTCACTGCCTGTTAAGCTCTTCGTGTGACATCACTATATGGGAGGGTCTCACATAAATGGTCATAATCTCTTCATTCGAACTCGAAATAAGGTGAAACCATGTGCATCGGAAAGCTAACTCAAAGTTCTTTGATTTAGCTTGTAATAGGGCATCTTTTCTTTGTGTGCAAAAAGTTATACTCATTCAAAGTTGACCCTTACATAAGCTAACACCCAAAACTCAACTATAGGGAAGTCTTGTACTCGCCTAAGTCATTGAAGTCTCCCATGACCCTAATACACTTCCCACCTAAACAAATGAGACTTGAATCATAGATACATAAGAGCATGGAGTTACGGGGTGTCACTGGTAGTCCAAATAAATGGTGGCAAAATATCATGCGTGATATTAACAAAAGATGACTATGCAATGCATGTTATTCAAGAAAAGGTGATTATATTATTGACTATTACTACTAAAATATTAAATTAAACTAAGACTAAGATCAAATGATTGATAGGAGATTATCAAATAGATTCCAGGATTTTAGCCATTCAACATATACTCTAGCCTCACTTATTATGAACAATCATAGGTTTTCTAACTACTAATTCAATAGTTTAATATACCAAGCAGGGTTACACATCTCTATCAGCCTATTCTCATTGATAGCCTAACTACATCATTGAGCAGGAATAAGCATGATCAGTGAAAATGCGTTAAAGTTATCTTCCTATATTTGAACCAAGTAAGGTGGATGGGTAGGTGTCACAAGTCTCCCATACATGAATCATCATAGTCTCCTAGAATGAACAAGCTCCCTATACCTTGTGTTCTATCTACCACAACATCTTTCGAATCTAGAGTAGATAACAAATGTATTTCATGATTGGTTAGACTATGAAATATAGATTAAAGGAATATTGGAGTAATTATGAGAAAACTCATTCATAAATCAGAAAATCAAAGTCTAGAACATAGTCTATGGCTATAATACTATAATACAGAATATTACCCATATAATACCTCTCTTGTGCTTCGAAATGTCTTATAAGTGTATTTCCCGAATATCTCAAAACCTGTGCATGATTTTTAAAATCCGACTTCATATTCTTATTCAGAGGGTAAAACTACATGGGAAAAGGGTAGCCCCTGAATTTTAGAAGACTCATAGCAAAAAATAATTTTTGCAATGAGAACCAGAAACAGTGTGCATGCGCTCCAAGGGCGTGATGCGTCTGGGGCGCGACACATTATTTCTTGAAGTGTGTGTCTGGTCTATGTCTGATGATGTTTATGCTCCAATAAGAAAGCAATCATTGTGAGCAATTAACCTAACCAAGATAAGGATCGAATCCACAGGGAATGTAGAGCTTGATTACAAGATTTCACCACTAATCATTTCTAGCATTTATGACTATAATCTCTAAATGGAGGGAGGTGGGTTGTATTTCAAAAACAAAATAAAACTATCACTAACTATAATGCAAGGAAACATAATTTTAAGAAAAACTTGGGAATTGTGTTCCCCATGGTTTGTCGACTTGATTACCCTAGATAACATAACTACAATTGGTGATTTGCATCCAGGACAATAACTTAGGTTCTTCCAGCCCTCTTGTGAAGGTAAAGGTCAAATTCTACCATGACGCTTAGTCAGCAACCATGGCGTGCCAACTATCCATTACCTATTGTCCCTGTTAACCATCTCTTGGTCAGGCTCGGTTGATTAGCCAAGAATACATTAATGGAATTCTATCATCTACTTCCCTTTTCCTATTAATCACTACCTTGGTCAAGATCGTGATAGTAGGATGGGTTCGGTGTTGGCCACCACCAAAACAAAATAATAAAGAATGGAAATAGATAATACATGCAAAACCCAAATCATAGAAATGTAAGAAACCAAAGTCATCTCAAGGTCAACTACCTATGGTTCATACAACCCCAAGTTGTGGGTGCTTAGCTACTCATGGCTAAGGCAAAACACAGAAGAATGCAAAGAATAGACATAGTTGAGAGCTTTATCAATACTAAAGAAGAAAATCAGCACCACAAATTGCAAACCCACAAGCTTGATTGATCAACTATGAGTATAAGGCAAGATTGCAATCCCTCGAAAATGAGTTTTCCAAGAGAGAACAATAAACAACACTAGAAAGCTAAGAAAATCTTCAAATGTATCTTTCAAATGTCTACTCATAGAACTCCTTCTAAAAACCTAACTTAAACTATATATAGTATTTATAAAACAACCCCAAAATTTGCATAGAAAAGACAACTGGCAGTTGATAAGTTATGTAGATATGAATTGTAGGACAACCTACTTGTCGTAGTCGGCATCTCGTATCAGGTTCTTAAAATATTGGACTAAATTGGTATGACCCATAGGTATGAGTCCTTGCTTAAGCTACGACTTGTATGTTGGTTTCGTAGTCTTGGTCTTCAGTTTTTGGTCTAACATCTTGGCTCTCTGATTCTTGCTACGAGTCCACCTATACGAGTCATAGTGCGACTTACAACTCATATTTTGGGCTCGTAGTGGTGACATCTACTTAGCAAATTTCTGAATTTTGGTCTCTAATTCTTGCTATGATATCACCCTACGACTCGTAGAGTGAGCTATGACTCGTAGATGGGCTTGTAAGGCCTATGTTTCAGCAAAATTTGCAAGTTTTCTTCAAAATCATGTCAACTTAACTATTTGGAAAAATTAACACAAAAACACATCAAAACACTAAAAAGCCGCTTTAGGAACTCACAATATCCCTTCTTTCAGGCACCAAATGTGTAATATTTTGACATCACATCAATATCCTCAACTTAGAATTGTTGGTTGTCCTCAAGCAACGACTCAATCTATGCAAATAAAGAGAAATACATAGCAGCTATACTAATGGCATGTACAACAGCTCCTTTGATTTGGGTACCCAACTAATATTTTCAAAACAGGATTGCAAAGTTATTAACAAAACAAAAACATAATGAGAGACTTGACAATCCAACTATGACAAGCAAAGGAGCATCAACCATCCACAATTGCTCGTATAGTCATATGCTACTTAAGTAGTGCAAATGCCCTCACTGGAAAGAAGACCCTCATACTCACTCAAAAATATTTAGAATTCAAGGACTGAGGAAGCCTTCTCACTCTCACAATTGAATTCAATGCATACTGACTAATGCCATACGCTTGCATCTATACTTATATTCTGGCTTGGTGATAAAATGAAGTTAGAACACTTTAGGACTTATATGCTTGTAACATAGGTTCAGGGTGCATTGGTATGGTATTTTGGGCAAGTAATGACTAAAAGTTATCCTTGAACCATGTTTACCAATAGTTTTTGCTTTCATAATCCAACCCATTTTTAATCACTCCACCCTTATTCTCCTGTTTTTAAACTTTTCTTTAGTGCTTTCTTTCTCTTTTTCAATTATACCTCGATTTTAGGCTCATTTTTGCTATTTCCCCTCTACTCAAGGCACTTTTCTTTTTTTCACTTGATTCATGCTTTTTTATTTCTTTTTTTGATTTCCCAACTAACCACCTTATTATTATTACTTTGCCATAATAAGTGTCACCCTCAACTTAGGCTTTTAGCCTCAGGTGAAATACACAATATTTATGCCTCAAACCAGGGACACTAATTACAGCCACCCTCAACTTAGGGCTTTGGCCTTAATCAAGTTTCACATGTTTAAGGATAGACGAGGGCCAATATCAAGGCATTTCACCAATCAAGGTTAAGCTACCAAGGTATCAAGAAAGAATAAGTACATGATAAGTTCAAAAGTTTGGAACAAGGTATTCACTCACTCATCTGGTGGGTTATTTAGGCTAAAAGTGCTTTCACTCAAGGAACAATAGCCTAAGATCCTTTCCATATCCACCATATCACCAAACCAACTTTTAGAGTAACAAGGCAAGTTCTGGGTCCACACAAGATGCATGAATACATCAACATAAGCTCATGACAGACATGACAATTGCATCAACAATCAAGTATAGACTCACAGGTCATGCTTTTAGTCTAAGCTTACCTTCACAATATCAGAGCAAATATTGCGAGATACTCTAAAATGTATGAATGCATCAATAATCACAACCTTAAAAATTTTGAGAGTATCTAATTTTCATCAAAACATTAAAAACACATCTGAAAATTATGTATATGCCAATAGATAACACTACTATGAATTTACCCATTATCTACACTACCTAAACATGCCGGTTCAACAGAAAGTTAAACATCCACAAGGATGAAGAAATATGGCAAGAAAATCTTGGGATCAAAAATAAGGGAAGTTGTGGACTTGAGGCTACTCAGACTTCACCTCAATCTATAACTTCCACCACCCCACTAATATGTGATACTTTGTCCTCAAAGTAAAAACACAAACTTAAGATGGGAAAAATGAATACATAATGTAGATCTATAAACGTTAAAAAATAATAATTAACAAAAATGATATCCGAAACCAAATATAAGAATATTCTCTAACAAAAAACATCTAAAAAAACAATAGAAAATGATATTGTCTAATACAAGGACAAAATATCCATAAAGAAAAGTAAGAGTTGGGGTCAAAAGGAGTCAAACATTATAGTGCATCAAGGACTAGTCTTGGGCTGATCTGCGGGATCCTGGGGCTGCCTCTCCTCTATAGTTTTGTCGAAAGTACCTTCTCTAGTGGGGTGTGCTGTGCTTTCTCTCTCTAAATAGCCGCCAATAAAAGTGACTCCTACACTACCTCCTCAGGTATGCACTCCTCTTCCTGTCTCATCTTCTTTTGGGTTAGCTCTGGTTCGTCACTCTGATTATGATGCCTCTTTCCACGAGTGTCCAGATGGTTGGTGAGCTAATCAAATGCCCCATCATCTACCGGTGCTACCTCTGGGGATGGAACAATGCCTGCCAACAGTTGTAATAAGTCAACCTTGAGTTTGGCCAACTCCTTAGTAACTGCACTCGCATCGGCAGGCCTAGTTCATTTAAGCCTCCTTTGGACTCTAGTCTCAAATGCATCGACCCGAGCATCCACTATTTGGACTCTCTCAACAATTAAATCTAAAAAAATGCACTCATCATCTCCTCGGAGTCCCAAAATAGCTTGATCAACCAGTGGCCAAACTCATGCTGACAAAACCTATAGCCTGCCCTCTACTATAGCCACCCTGCATAGTAAATCCTAAAAAGCAATAGTAGAGAAAAGAAGGTCAACATGTAAAGTAACTGTTGTTGGTACTAGAGTGCTGGAGGATGGTGTAGACTTGATTTCAACCACTTGTGTGGGCTCTGAAGTGGCTGAAGTAATGTCAGTAGTAGGTGGAGGTGACCCCAAAATCTGAGGCTCTATCTGAAATGGCTCTAGAATAGTTGGAGGAGCTGCTCGAGGTAGGGCAATTGGATTCTCATCAGCCTTTATCAGGCTGGGATCTATAGTGCATGCGACCTCTATATGAGGGTCTTAGTGTGGATCACTAGGAACACCTGTGGCAGTGTATAGTCGATGGATTAGCACTGGAAAAAGCAGTGAGGTGTTCGTCCAAACTGCAGCCTCATAAATATGCTCCATAATGATCCGGGCCCAATCTATAGCATAGCCAGCTAGAATGCTAGCCAATATTATGTTTGTCTCAAGGGTGATCATGTTATCCCTGAAGGTTGGCCTAATACGCCAATGGATAATGGACCACTAAAACTTGGCCTGGAATGGGAGGTAGGCTTTAACTATAGGATCTGTATAGTTTGTGACCCATGTCGGCTCAGCCCCCGCATTACAAATTTGACTAGCTATCCACTGTAGCAACTCTATCCTGGCCCCAATGACCTTCTGAGTCATTGCTCTCCTCATTTTATCAATATGACTATTGTACTCCGCAGTAGATGGAGGAACTCTATAAATTGGCCTAAATTGTACTCGTAGCATCGTCTCCTCTGAGATATTAACTTTTCTCCCCTAGACTATCACCATCTGTAGCCTCGGCTCCTCTATTAGCTTATTATTCTTTGGCAGCCCCCATCGGAGTGTAGCAAGATATGCTGCATAGAACTCACAGACTATGTATGGGGCATATTTGCCCAGCTACTTTGTGGTCTACCATAATCCATGCTCATCTAACCCAGCATTCAATTCAGGTACTCTGTCTAAACCTGAGGCATTCAATCGGGACTCCTCATCAAATTGGCAGATCGGCTTGCCTTGCCCCTTAGACTCCAACCACCGGTCATATATTTCTTTCATTTTAGGGACACACCATCTACGATCGACTAGGGTTCAAGACTGGAACTCCTGCTGTGGGTCTAGGAGGTGCTCTCAGACTCTAACTCAGAGCCAAAATGTGAGGTGGTCATCTGTTGTAAGCTGCTATCTGACCCATCCTCATTGCCCTGTAGTTCCTCCTCTTCAGACTGGGAGCAACTACTAAATTTCATGGATGTCTGTGCTACAAGTGCCTGAGTCTTGGGTATATTGGCCTCTGGGTCTACCCTGACTCTATGGACTTCCATAGAGCCCTCGGATTGTTCAGTTCCAGATGACTCATCCACCAATTTCCTTTGAAAGGATTGGATTGCTCGCTTGTCTTTAGGAGGTATCTTATCTGCATACAAACAACAAAGCAACATGTCAGGTAAAGATGTTTAATCCACTAAAATACATAACAAAGAACAAGAAACAAAATCGAATCAAAAATAGAAATTCACTGGTGCACCTGCAGGTTTGTAGATAAGAGTGCTGTTATACCTACGAGTCATATACTATCCTCATAAAACCAGTTAGACCTTCAAAAGTGCATTTTGTTCCCAGATATAAGACATAGTTATAACTTATAAGGTGACCTATAAGTCATAGTTTGGGCTCGTAATCATTTTCAGAAATAGTTTTCAAAACTCAAATAAGCTTACTAGACTCTTATTATGAGTTATAGTAAGAGCTACGGGTCATATGTGAGTCTCGTATGAGAAACATGAAGAAACCACAGATGATTGGTATTTGCTATGAGGGATCATTACGAACCTATGTGTTGTAGGAATACCTCATAGCAGGAAACAAAAGGCATTAGAGGTGCCTAAAGTTTCCTACAACAAGCATAAATCAAACATAAAATTCAAACAAAGTTAAGAAATAAAACCAATATAGAATTCATGGCAAATAATTAATTTCATACTAATCATCATAAATTCAAAATGATCCTCATCTGTAGGAGTCAAAACCAATTCTATGCTACGTCAATCATATCAAAGATAATATATGTTCTAAACTCTTACTTGACAACCATAAAACATTCCAAGGGATGCAATTTCCATACATATCAATTCAATCAAACCCTATAAGTTATAACATAAACATCACACCCATATCTCCTAAATTTTAACTCCGACAACCATTCAGACCATGCAAGGTTAACAATCACACAATACATCCCATGAATGAATCATAAATTTTGCAATCATCGTCACCCATTCAAGAATTTCAAGACAAGTAGGTTCACAACTCAACTATTTATAGACTAAAAGCCCTAGATTACAAGTCTAGTTCAATAATCAATATGTGGGATGATTTAACATGATTAAACAAAGTATACACTCATATAGGGAACAAACTCACCAAAACATATTAGAAAATGTAACCATGGAGCTTACCGATCGATGTTAGAAGTAAACCAAAGCGAAGAAAATCAAAAATCATGCCAAAACCCTAAAAGTAGTGCCTTTACTGGAATCTTCATCAGAAAATGACATAGGTAGCCAAGATTTTGATCGAAAAAATGATGTGGGTGAAAGGAAGGGGTTTTTCATCACTTGTTTTGGGGTTTATGATTGATAATAGGGGTCAACTGTTATTTTGACCCATTATATAATCAAACCGGGTCAAAATTTAAAATTCTACAAATGAGGGCTACGAGACCTCAACTACAAGTTGTAGGCTATCCTACGACTTGTAGGTCATAGTCTTATAGTAGAAACAACACTTATAAAAATTTAGGAATCATACCTGGGCACTATGAACCCCTCTTAGGAATCATAGGGGACCCTACGAGTCGTAAGGTTGGCTCGTAGTGTATGTGCCAACTTCTGATACTCACTGATTCTCTCTATGATACATGACTACGAATCTTAGTAAGGACTTAGACTTGTAGGCCCGATCGTAGAGGCTGCTCAAGTGCCATTTTTCAAATCTTTAGCTTTTCAATTCTCACCTGCAAAACCAAATCTCGAGACACAAGAATTCCCAAAATATTACACTGCACCAATGTCATTCAATCATAAAAAACAAGCTCACACCTTCTACCTAAGAATCTCAACAATTAAAAACACTTAAAACAAGCTAACAAATATTAAAAAAATGCTTGTGTTGCCTCCCAAGAAGTGCCTTGTTTAACATCATGGCTTGACTCGTTCATCGTCCTTTATCACCTATAATCGAGGGTCCAAACCTCACTCTTGCACTCATCTGGGTGTTTCATGGATTGGCGAATATCGAACATGACCTCTGCATCATTAACCCTAAATCGTAGCTGACCTGAATCCATATCCACTAAGGCTCTCCCAATAGCCAAAAATGGTCTCCCTAAAATGATGGGTACCTCAAAATCAACTTCACAATCAAGGATCACAAAATTTGCCGAAAAGATAAATTTATCCACTTTAACAAGCACATCCAAAAGGATTCCCACCGGCTTTTGATGGTTCGATCTGCCATAAGCAACCTTATTCTTATCGGGGTTAGAGTACCAAGGCCAAGCTTTTTAAATACCACAAGAGGTATTAGATTGATGCTCGCTCCTAAGTCACACAATGCTCTTACAAACTTGACATCACCAGTGATGCAGGGGATGGTGAATGCATCGGGATCCTCTCGCTTTTTGGGCAAGGTATTCGGTCATACTCACACTATATTATCGGAGTTCTTGCAAGAACTCTTGGCTCAAAGTGTATTTCTTGGTGACCAAATCCTTCATATATTTGGCATACCCTGGCATTTTCTCCAAAGCTTCTAGAAGGGGAATGTTGATGGAGAGTTGCTTCCACATCGAGAGAAAGTGTTTTAATTTACCCTTCTCTTCTTTTTTCTTAAGCCTTTGGGGAAAAAGGAAGAGGAGGTTTGGGAATTGATTTCAATTTCTCTTGCTCCCTCATCTCTTCTTATTGCATCCCAACAACCTTCTGATTTTTTCCCTCAACTAAGACTTCACCACCAAGACCTTTCTCATCAACTTCATCCATAATTACTAGCATAGGGTAATCTATGGTGGTCTTGCCACTCCTAGTCATCACTGCCATGCAATGCCCTTCATTCTTTGGGTTTTGAACCGTATTGCTTTGTAGGGTGCCCTTTTGGTGTTGATTCAATTATGAAGAATCTTGTCCGAATTGTTGCTCTAGTTGCTTAATAGCCACCGAGTGAGACTCTATTTTTTGACAAATACTTGAAATATCTATTTTCATTCCCTTTAAAGTCTCACCTTAATGATCTGCTCGCTTCAAAAAAATTGAACATTTTTTCAATTCTAGAGTTGCTTGATCCAACATCACGATTGTGTGGTGGCACATAAAGACCATTTCTATAGTCCACTCTTCTCCCCCATTCTGCATCTGGCACTCACTCTGTCTCATAGTATCCATCCTGGCTATCTCTATAGATCCCATCACAGGTGAAGTTTCGACCTTGATTCCTGGAACCTTGCTGCTAATAGTCCGAATTGGACCCTTGGGGGCTGCTCCAGAAAACTGCTGCTTGGTTGCTTACAAAATATGCATCCTCATCAAAGAATGGATTATCATAGGTAGGGAACATTGGAGATTGGTGCGCGACTTCCTTGACACTTGCCTAATTTTTCTTTAAAACCAAGCCATACTTGTACGAAGTTGAGCAAGTTGCTCCTTGATCTTTTCATTTACCTTTGCTTGCTTATTATTTGTATTAAACGTACAAGAGGATTTCACCACACCTCGCTCTTGTTGTCCCCATGCTCGATTTGTTTTAACCTTTGCTCGATTCTTGTGACTATTAATGTGAAAGGTTGGTCTAAGAAAATGCCTCCCATGATTGTGTCGATATAGGCTTGACTATTCTCGTCATGTGCTCGATAAAAGATTTCGACCAAGGCATCATCAATAGTCTTGTGATCAGGGACCATTCTTAAGCATTTAATAAACCTCTCCTATGTTATGCTAATAGAATCACCTGACAATTGCTCAAAGTTATTGATTTGGTCCTTGAGCTTCAACTTCTTACATCTTCGGAAGTATTTTTTAAGGAATACTTTCTGAAGTTCAGCCCGACTTGTGATTGTACCAGGAGGAAGCTCAGACAACTGTACAATTGCATTTCTAGTTAATGATAGTGGAAAAACTCTCAAACCCACAGCATCAAGAGAAAGGTATTGTGTCCCTATGACACTTTTGCAAACAAACACAACATTCTAAAGGTGACAGTGGGGATCTTCCAAAGGTAGCCCTGTGAATAGACTGCAGTTTCGGAGCATTTTGATCAATACACTTCATACCATAAACTTAGTATCTACATGTAGATAAGTCAGTGCTATACCACCGATAACATCCATAGCCATAGGGTTCAATCGACATTGATTCCACCCATAAGCATTTTCATTGAAGTCCCTGAGTTGTGGCCTATAACCCTTTTGTTGTGGATTCTCCTCTCTTTCCATATCCTCGTTCGTATGCATATCCTCCTCAACCTCCATATCTTCATTCACTTGAGTCATTCTTCTCAGTAGTCTATGGATCTCCAAATTGTGTGGAGCTAAGGGATTGCCTTGGCTCCTTGTGTTGGGCATACAACCTAGTATACCCTGTAAATAAAATCAAACAACAAAAACAAAAACAAAAGTAAAGTACAAGAGACTCTAGAAATCAACACTAAAACTAACTAATAGTGAAATCAAATCAAAACCTAGTAGTATTCATAAGCAATGGTGCCATAATTTCTGATGATGTTCACACTCTAATATAAGATAACTATAATTGGTTATTGGCATGCAGGACAGTAACTTAGGTTCTTCCAACTGTCTTGTGAAGGTGAATGTCAAATTTCACCATGGCGCTTCGTCGACAACCATGATGTGCCAACTAACCATTACCTATTGTCCCAGTCAAATTCCCCTTGGTCAAGCTCGGTTGATTAGACGAGAACACATCAATCAAATTCTGTCATCTACTTCCCTTTTCCTATTTGTCACTACCTTGGTCGAGATCGTGATATTAGGCGGGGTTTTGTGTTGGCCACCACCAAACAACAATAATAATAAAAGAAAATAGATAATACATGCAAAAACCCAATCGTAGAAATGCAAGAAACCTAAGTCATCTCAAGGTCAACTACCTATGGTTCCTACAACCCCAAGTTGTGGGTGCTTAGCTATTCATGGCTAAGGCAAAACATATAAAAATGCAAAGAATATACATAGTCAAGAGCTTTACCAATACCAATAAAGAAGATAGGTGCCACAAATTGCAAACCCATAAGCTTAATTGATGAACAATGAGTATAACCCAAGATTGCAATCCCCCAAAAATGGATTTTCCAAGAGAAAATAATAAACTACTCTAGAAAGCTAAGAAAAGCTTCAAAATTTATCTTTCAAATGTCTACTGGTCGAACTCCTACTAAAAGCCTAACTTAAACTATATATAGTATTTACAAAACAACCCTAGAATTTTCATAGAAAAGACAGTTGGTAGCTGATAAGTTACACAGATATAACTCGTGGGATGACCTACGAGTCGTAGTCGAGGTCTCGTATCAGGTTATTGGCATCTTGGACTAAACTAGTACGACCCATAGGTATGAGCCATTGCTCCAGCTACAACTCATATGTTGGTCTCGTAGTCTTGGTCTTCAGTTTTTGGTCCAATATCTTAGCTTTTTGATTCTTGCTACGAGTCTACCTATATGAGTCGTAGTGCGACTTATGACTCGTATGATGGGCTTGTAGGGGTGACCTCCACTTAGCAAATTTCTAAATTTTGGACTCTGATTCTTGCTATGATATCATCTTATGACTCGTAGAATAAGCTAGGACTCATAGATGGGATTGTAAGGCCTATGCTTCAGCAAAAGCTACAACTTTTCATCAAAATTATGCCAACCTAGCTTTTCCACAAAATTAACACAAAAACACATCAAAATACTAAAAATTCACTTTAAAAACTCACAAAAGCCCTTGTTTCAGGCACCAAATGGGTTATATTTTGATAGCACATTAGTGTTACACCTAGGGAGTGAACCAGTGTAATTTTTCCCCTGTTTTTCCTACTTCATCCAAGGGCATTTGGTTAACAACCCAATGCCTATTTAAATGTGAAATCCTCCATCCTTAGCCATTTTTAACTCCAGAACTCATAAAACCCTCTCAAAACCTCTCCAAAATATTATCAAATCCCCCATTCAAATTCAAGGATTTGAAGAGCAAGTTTTGCAATTCAAGAACCCAACACAAACCTCAAGTCTTCCTCAACTCAATTTCAAGAAAGTCTCAAGTTTAGTTATGTGTATTTCATTCATGGGTTCCTTCCACCTATGAAGCCAAACCTTCCCACTTTATTAAATTTCATGATTTTAATCTTGAATATTTTATGGGTAAACTCTACTATGCATTATAAACATGATTTGAGATTAGATTCTTCAAGTATTGATTAAGTATGCATGAATATTTATTGAAGTTATTTTCATGAGCTAATTTATGCTAAATGAGGCTATACATGACATGAATTATGAGACTATGTATGATGACGAATTTTTGAGATGGATTTCACGACACTCAAGTGAGGGTTTTACCACTTTGTCGATGGGTTGATTTAAATGACTTCAAATTAAATTGAATTTTACTCCTTCTTGTCCTATACTCCTAAATTGCATGAATTTGAGCATGTGTATGCATACTAAACATGTTATTTAAGTTTGAATGACTATGATTCTTATGTTGATAAAAGTCTATTACATGAATTGCAAGACAAGTGCTTCTATAGTGATTTATGAGCTCCCAAGCATGTATGAAACTCATGAAAAGATTCCACGATCTACAAGTGAATTGTTAAGCTCTTATTCTATATTTTGTTCTCATGTGAATTGTGAAGCCTACTAGAAGGGTTCATGGACCATGATGTATGTCTTACCCTCTAGTACAAGGCAAATGTTCACATGAAGGGGTCATAAACCATGTTATATACCTCACCCTCATGTATGACTTATTAATATGCATTACCTAATTACTACATGAAAGGGCCATGAACCATTTTGTATGCCTCACCCTCATGTACTAGTTAATACCATGTATTATCCTATAATGCCTGGTAAAATTACCAAAACACCCCTGAAACAACCCTAAAAAGTGCCCAAAAATATGCCTCGGAAGTGCTTAAAATCATAATATCTATATATCTAAAAATCCATATGTGATATCAAAAATCTGACTTCATATTCTTGTTTAGGGGTCAAATTTAGGGGGAAAATGATCTAACCCTGATTTTAGAGCAATCGTAGAAAAATCCAAAATTTTAAAGTGTCAATTTCCAGTGGCTATTTCATGTCATTGACTCGATGCGCTAATGTGTAAGTTTGTACCCAGTTTTATGAGTTTGGTCCATGGCTATAGGGTCTTCGGCCTAAGCCTTCCCATACATGAAAATACCTATACTTAACCATATTTCACC
>DF360698.1:24622-59169 GCA_000787875.1 Solanum virginianum | reverse complement strand
GCCCTGTTCCGTCGTCTGATTCTATGTGTCTATATTAGAGGTTTGTGGATACGTGTTGAGTGTGGGTCCTATCTGTTAGTTTCAGTATCTTTATGTCTGTTTGATATGTGACACTTAGCCACCTGTTTGAGCATTTTGAATCTATACCATATTTATTAGGCGGCAGGACCGGAGCGGTGACCTTATCGGCCCGCATGTTCATATATTCATGTTTGTATTCTGTCTGTTGGTTTGATGTACTCTTCTGTTCAGGTGGCTAGTCATTAAAACAGAGGAAACTCTGCCAAAATTTTTATAAAATGAATAGTAAGTCATGTTGGAATATGATTTGGTTATGTTGGTTGGGTGCCCCTATTGGGTACCAGTCACGGCCCATAGGTTGGGTCGTGACAGAAATAAGTTGGGGTTTTGTTAAATATTGTTGATTATACATAAATATCTATTTTGAGCTTATACTATAAAGTGATCTTTGTCTACTGAGACTATACATAATTCAAGCTATGAAATCTATGAACACTTGTTATGTTTTCATATAATTTACAAGTTACCAATGATGGGGTTTTACCATGATGTTGGTGGGCTGATTTACATGATTTTAAGATGTATTAATTTTACTATTTCATGAACTATACTCTTGCATTTTGCATGATTTGACCATGTCCTCATATGTGCCCACCAAGTGTTTGATGAAATGCCAAGTTAACAATTCTCACGATATGTGCATTTTTACAAGTCAAGTGATTCTATGATGAATATGGGATATCAAGTATGTTATGAATTCATTAAATTACCTATGATTATGCAAGTATGAAACTAAGCCCTTTTTCAATGATTATACCTCTTGTGAGCCTTTTGATGTTAATGTAAGGGTAATATTTGATGATAATCTATTCTTATGTTTTGAAGTTGGGCTCACCATTAGAGGCCAACAATGTTTAAGAGCTACTCGTGCCATGATTCTATGTTTCTCATAAATTATTAAAGTATGATTATTATAAGTATTCGATGGAATTAGACTTAGCACCGATGGATGGAGGGTTTTCTCTCTTTTCTTAAACTATATGTCATCATAGGACTATATTATACCCTTACAATACTAGTGGATCTATTTAGTGCCCTTTACCATGAACATGCCTGATCCAAAATAGGGCGGGTCCTTGTATGGATGGTCATTTAATCTGAAATGGGGTGGGTCCCCAAAAGGTGAATCATGGTCACAAATCCTTTTCGAAATGGGGCTGGACCCTATAAAGAGGGTTACTTCATCCGAATTGGGGCGGAACCTTGTAAAGTGGAGTATAGTTTACCTTGGCAAGTAGACCACCTCTTTACTGATGAGGTGTAGTCACCGAGAGTCAAGGTTATAGCTCGCTTGGTCTTATTCTATGTCGATTAAGGTTTCTTCCCACACATATCTACAATGTCTATACAATTTGAATGATTTATGAGAATGGTTTGCTTCATTGATCATACATGTCATATTGCTATTATGGCTATCTATTAATTATTATTATGCGTTTTGACTATGTGGCCTATCTCCTGTTGCATTTCATCCTACATACTTAGTCTTATTATTGACTAGTAATTGTAATTCCAGTGTTAATCCTTAATTCCCTTGTATTTTACTTTTGTTTTTTGATTTGGTTTTATTTCTTTGCTGGGTATACTAGTGTGTATGTTTAACACTAGGAGTGAAGGCAATCCATTAACTCCACATGATCCAGAGATCCAAGGAATTACAAGAGGAATAGCCCAAGAAATAATATTCCATAGCCTTAGGATTTCAATGACAATTCTTACAAGTGGAATCAGTATAGGTTGAACCTTATGGCTATAGATGTGACTGGGGCTATTGTGTTGCCACAAATACCAGTAGGCACAAAGTTCACAGTTTGTACTCGATTATTTCAGATACTGCAAAACCGTGGGTTATTTGTTGGCCTACCATCAGAGGATCCACATACCCACTTACATAATGTGGCATTTGTCTGTAAGAATGTGATGGGAACACAGAATCTATATATGAATATTGTGAGACTTTATTTTTTCCCATTGTCTCTTACGGGCAATGTTGCATTGTGGCTATATGAGCTACCACAGAGTTTAATCACTAGCTAGACAGATTTGTAGAAGGCCTTTTTGGAGAGGTACTTTCCTTGATCGAATCATCTCAAGTTAAAGGATCAGATCAACAACTTTGAGCAACTTCCTGGTGATTCTATTAGCAATTCATGGGAGCAGTTTACTAAGTGTTTAAGGAGCGTCCCTAAGCATAAGATTATTGATAATACTTTGGTGGAGATCTTCTATCGTGCCTTTGATGAGAATAGTCAAGCCTGTGCCGACATCATTATAGGGGGCATGTTTTTAGATCAACCATTTCCGAGGTTTGCTGAACGTATGGAACAAGTGGTCAAGAGGAATCATGCATGGGCATACCAGACTGCATTCAAGACCCCTATATGCATTTCCCCATATCAACTTATCTTTGGAAGTCATGTCATTTGCCAATGGAACTTGAGCATAAAGCCATATGGGCATTGAATAAGTTGAATCTAGATTGGGATGATGTAACTACCTTTAGATTGAGCCAACTCAATGAGCTTGATGAATTTCGATTGAAAGCATATGATAGCTCAGCCTTGTTTAAGCAAAGAATGAAAATACAACACGACCATCACATAGAAGACCATCAATTCACACTAGGGGACTTGGTGCTACTCTTTAGTTCCAAACTAAAATTGTTCCATAGGAAGCTCAGATCTAGATAATTGGGACCCTTTTGGGTAACACGCGTCTTTGATCATGCGGACATTGAATTGGAGAGACAAAATAGAGGCACTTTCAAAGTAAATGGCCAAAGAGTCAAGTCATACCTTGGAAATGTGGAAGAGATCAAAATGGTTGAAGAACGGGATCTTGAGTAAGTCTGAGCACTCATGATAGCTATGTCATGCTGCAACTATAAGTCAAGCACTGCTTGGGAGACAACCAAAGATGGACTATGATCCTTAGGCGCTAAGGTATGTTTTTTACTCCTACTTATTCTATTTTTGCTTGATTTGGTGCATTTGAGACAATACACATCTTTTTCAATGGGGTATGGGTAGTTATAGGCCTTAGTAAAGTCTGAGTAGCTTATGGTCCATAACTACACCAAATTTTAATCTCGAGATTTTCTTTCCTATGTTCTTTTTCCTCGTGGATATTTAATTTTTGTTGAGCTGACATGTTTAGGATGTTTAGATAATATTTGTAGCATATAGTACTAATACTTATATACTATAGCATGTTTTTATGTTCTGTTTTGAAAAATGGTATCCACAAAAAATTATGATTAGTAGTTAAATGGCAATCATGCATGTTTTGGTGTTTGGCAATAGTTGTTATAATAATTGAGGCTAATTAAGATATGAAGCATGATCTGTGAGTCTGTTGTTGATAATATATGCAATGCCATATGAGTGTGCGCTTATTTTTGCTAGATTCATGCATTTTGTGCTAAATCCTAACTTGCCCTGTTACTCTAAGTTAGATTGTAGTTTAAATGGATTAGGACGGGAACTTAGGCCTTTGTCTTTAATTAGTCCACTTTAGCCTAAAATAACCAACCAAATGAACTTTTATCCCTTGTTCCAAATATTTGAGCCTTACATGTACCAATTCTTTAAACAATACCTAATAAGTCTAATCTTGTCAGGTGAAAAACCTTGAGATTGGCTCTGGTCTATCCTTGAACATTGTTGTAACGACTCCAAAAAGTGCCTCGAAATGCCAAAAATATGAAATTTCATATATCTCAAAATCCATTTGTTATTTCAAAAATCTAACTCTGAATTCTTGTTCAGGGGGTCCAAATTAGGGGAGAAAGGTCTAATACCAATTTAAGAGCAAAGATTTACCAATTATTAAAATTCAAGAATGCAATTTCCAGAATAGTTTCCGCGTCTGTGGCACGACGCGCCCCAGTGTTATTTTGTGCATTTTTCTATTTTGGGTCCAAGGCTTTGGGTCTTGGGCCAAAGGGTTCCCATGTGTGTTTTTACCTATACTTATCCAAATTTCACCCTCATATCATCCAAAACATTCCCCAATACTCACTAAAACAATTAGCCCTATTTTCAGCCCCAAAATTCAACTCCCAAAACCCTCATCCCAAGCCAAGGTTCTCCTTCAAGGTTCTACTTCAAGCTTCAAGTCTCAATCTCCATCCTTCACCAAGTTCATCTCCAAGCTAAGGTATGTAGGTTTGTTTTATGTGTTCCTTTCAACCATGGTACCCAAGCCTCCTTTTACATAAATTGCATGATTTAAAGTTGATTTACAAATGGGTATTGATTATTATGAAATTCACTGCACACTATGTTAAAGCTATGTATAGTTGTGACTGTTTTGCTATGTTTGAGCTATAAATCTTGGATCTATTGTAAGATTTGATGAGCGATTTTGATATATTAAGTTATGACTTGTTTGCTCTGTTTTGAGCTCTAAATCTTGGATCTAATGGTGGATTTGATGAGGGGTTTTGATGTGAATAGCTTGGGGGTGTTGCAAGGTTTTGATTGATGGTTTTACAACAGATTTTCTTGCATGATTTCATCTCTAAATTGCATGGTCCTTTACCCCCATTTCATACCCTCAATTTGTTTGATAAAATGTCCATCTAGGGTTTCATGAGGAAATGAAGGTCAAAAGCATGAAATATTTTGATATGAATGATGTTATGATGATAAAATAGCTTAATCATATGAATCTTACTATATGAAGTGTTCCACTAGAGCATATGATAAATCCTATATAAAGTGTTGCATTAGACCATACCCGATCCGGGGGGACAAGAGCCCAGTAACCATGTTTGAGATTTATACTCATCAACCATGCAAAGGGTTTATACATCATCACCATATTGGTAAGTTTTGATTACCATCAACGATGTGAGGGGTTTATACCACACAACCACCAAGGGGTTTATAACTTGAACAACTAGCTTGGTCTCCTCTTCCCATATGATATCCCATATAAGTATGATTTACTTGAGCATATTTTACTTAAGCATTGAATGTACATGTCATATTGTTATATTATGTCTATTGCTTAATATTATGCATTTTGATTATGATTCCTACTTATTGTTACATTGCATCCTACATACTTAGTACATTCAAACATATTAACATATATTCTTGCCTAAATGATACTACCATGTAGGGATCTAAGTCCAAGTTGATCATCCTTCTTCTCCATGTGGCTAGTTCGGTACTACTCAACTAGTTGATGAGTCCTCTATTTCGAGAAACATAGTATTTATTTCTCCTATTATGTATTGAACACTCTTCTTTACTTTCTATTTACACCATGAGGGTGAGCCCGATTGCTTTATCTTGGCCCCCGCTCTTATCTATGTAGTAGAGGTGTTGTTGGACATGCTATGTATCTATGATATGAGCTTTGACTATTGTCCCTTGATTACCATATCGGAAAGGTTTTCCCTTAGTCCTATTGCCCCTATTTCTACTCTTTTATGTCATTTATATGCTTCCACGGCCAATGATGTGTAATGATAAGTTAAAAGGCTTGTTCTAAAACCCTTCGAGCTCTCTATTCGTCCTGTCACATCTAGGCCCTATTTTGGGTCATGACAATTGTGAACCTTGATTGAGGCAAAAAGACAATTTGAGGGTGGCTACAAAAAGTGGCCCTAGTTTGGGGAATAGGTATTGTGTACTTCAATACAGGCTAAAAGCCTTAGTTGAGGGTGCCCGGTGTAGAGGTAAAATCATAAAAATAAGGTGGTAAGTTGGGAATGAAGTGCAAAAGAAGAAAATCATGTACCCGATGCAAGAAAAAGAGAAAGATCCCTTAGATTGATATTAAAAGCAAAATGAAGTGTAAAAAATGAGGCAAAAGTGGAAAAATGAGAAGAAAATACTAGAAAAAGCTTGAATGTAGAGAAAGGGAGAATAATGTGAAAATATTAGTTGTTAAGGTGAAAGAGATGAAAAACATGGTTCAAGGATGACATTTAGTCGCTATTGTTTCAAAATGACATACCATATCCCTCTTATCCTTCGTTATAAGCCTAGGAAGTCCTAAAGTAATCCGAGTCCAGTTAGTTGAAGGTCTAAGTTATGAGTATAGGGTAAAACCTATGGTATTAGTCATTATTCATGAACATCTTTTGTGAGAGTGAGTGTGATTACGTAGTCCCAAAGCTAAAAATGTAATCATCATTGAGTGTCAAAAATGGAACTTTTTTCTATGAGGGCACTTGCATTGCATTGTTTACATTTTATTTGTTTAGTGATTATGGACTATTGATATTCCCCTACCAGTCATAGTTATGTTGTCAAATGCACAAATGTGTTTTGGTTTGCTAAATATGTATCTTATCTTATTTTGAAAAGTTTGTATAGGTACGTGAGTTTGAATTGTATGTGATGTATGCCATTGAGTTGAGGTCTGTGTATTACTATATTGTCTATATAGATTGAGTAGTCACTTGAGGACAAGCAACAATCTTAAGTTGAGGGTGTTGATGCACTATAAAAATATAAAACATTTGATGCTTAAAAATTAGGATTTTGTGTTTTCTCGAAGCGACATTTATGTGGTTTTGTTGTTTAGTTTGCAGGTAAGCAGGTTGACATGACTTTGTGGCAAAATTGCAAACTTTTTAGGTTTTTGGTGACTTACGAGAGCCTCTATAAATCATAAATCATTCTACGAGTTGTAGAGGAGAGTTTTATAACAAATTCCAATGAAGTATGATTTTTGAAGTTCAGCTATACGAGACCTCTATATGAGTCGTATAGAGAGGTTTCGTGGAGATTCCTATTGAGGGACCAGTTGATGCAGATGAAGTCTACGAGAGTGCAATATGAGTCGTTAAGCAGTCTATCACTTGTAAAGCGTTGATTTGTGGTAGTGAAGTCCAAGATTCAAGAAACTGAATAGGAGACCTCGATTATCACTCTTAAATCACTTTACGAGTCGTAAAGACCTATCGTAGAAAGATGCCGACCATTTATTCTATGTTTTAGGACTTATTTGTACTTACTATAAATAGTACTTTTTAGGTTATTTTTTAAGGGAGTACAGTAGAGAACGTAATTAGAAAGTACTTTGGGTTTTGTACATGGAGACCTAAATTTTGGAGGAGAATACACTTGTGAATAAATTAGATCTTTAAACCTTGTGATTCTCAATTAATTTTGAATTTGATTCTTTTTCAATTTAATTAGGTAAGTATTTAATTATGTTTTCTCAATTCATAATTTCTTTATCTACCCATAGCATGAGTAGCTAAATCCACAACTTGAGTTTGTGGGAACCATGAAGATCTAACCAAATAAACCCGGGTAATTTGCAATTCTTGAAATGTGTATTTGCATGTCTTAATCAATTATTTAGGGGTTGTGAGAACCATGAAGATGCAACCAAATAAACTCAGATAATTTGTAATTCTTGGAATGGGTATTTGCATGTATTAATCAATTCTCTTCGTTTTGCATGTTTTCTAGTAGTGGCCTACATTACATCTAGCCTAGTATTACCTTCCCGATCCAGGTGGCAATGAATAGGAAAAGAGATTGATTAACAGGATTCGATGATGTGTTCTCGTCTAATCAACTGAACTAGACCAAGGGGAGGTTGACTGGGACTATGGGTAATGGTTAGTATTGCAAACTATAGAATGAGTATCACGACCCAAACCTAGAGCCTAGACGTGACAAGGAGATAATCAAACTAGACCAACGGGAGGTTGACTGGGACTATAGTTAATATTAGTTTTGCACACTATGGAGATAGGCCAAGTCACATAGTGAAATTCGCCTCTCACCTTTAACCAAAGGGCTTTGTGAACTAAAATTACAATCTTGCATGCAATACTCTAGTCGAGAATTGGGTTACCAGGGGATATTGAGTTGGTGAATCTTAGGGAACACAATACCCAAGTTGCTCTCTGTTATTAATTGTCTCTTGTGATAGTTAGTTTAGTTTATCTTCTTGTTGAACATTGCAAGCCCCCCTTCAGGGAATTAAGTTGCTAATTACTTGAATTGCGTATTAGTGAATTAGTTAGGAGTCTCAATATTCTTTGTGGATACCCTAACCTTGGTTAGATTTATTTGACAACGACCGCTTTATCCTCAAAAGAGAGGTGTAACTTCAGCGTGACCATTATGACAACCGGCTATGAACTTACCAATATCTCTTTTCATACCACCCCATAAATAAACCTTTCTTAAGTCTAATATACATCTTCGTAGAACCAGGAAGAATAGAGTAGGATAGATTATGTGCCTCTTGTAAGATCAAATCCCTTATCCCATCAACATTAGGCACACACTACCTACCTTGGTATCTAGGGATGCCATCTCCCCCTTGGGAGAAAGACTCCACTTTACTATCCTTCACCAAAGCTTTTAATTCAAGTAAGGCGGGGTCAAGGTCTTGCTTGGACTTGACCGCTTCAACCGAAGAGTATTTGGATCTATCAATAACCATTACACCTCCATTTTCGACTTTATTCAACCTAACTCCCAACCTTGCTAACCGATGAGCTTCTCTAGCCACTTCCTTAGTTCCATCACCAATATGAGCTACACTTCCCATAGATACTCTACTTAGAGCATAGACCACAATATAAGCTTAGTTGGGATGATAGTGCACACTCATGTCATAGTCCTTGAGAAGTTCTAACCACATTCTTTGCCTCAAATTAAGATCCCTTTGTGTGAACATATATTGAAGACTTTTGTGGTCGGTGAACATATCTAGATGAACCCTATACAAATAATGATGCCTTATTTTCAAAGCAAACACCACATCCGCTAACTCAAGATCATGGGTGGGATAATTACGCTAATGCACCTTCAATTTCAAGAAGCATATGCTATGACTTTGCCATTATGCATTAACACACAACCCAAACAAAGCCTTCAAGCATCACAATAAACAACAAACCCTTCTAACCCTTCTGGTAGAGCCAAAATAGGAGCAAATATAAGTTTATCTTTCAAAGTTTGAAAACTCCTTTCATATTCATTGGTCTACACAAATATTGCCTTCTTTTGAGTCAATTTAGTCAACGGGGAAGAAATTGAGCAGAAACCATTCACAAATCTCCAGTAATACCCCATTAAGCCCAATAAACTCCTAATATCCATTGGAGGCAAGGGCCTAGGCTAATTCCTTATCACTTCTATTTTCTTTGGGTCCACTTTAATTCCATTAGCCTACACCACATGCCCTAGAAAAGCAACTTCCTTCAACTAAATTCACATTTATCAAATTTACCAAACAACTTCTCATCCCACATTGTTTGCAACACTACTCTCAAATGTTTCACATGCTCTTCTTCACTCTGGGAGTAAATCAATATTGTCACAACCGATGCTTAGGGCCTAGGCCTGACACGACGGATAAGAAACCTGAAGGAACCCTAAACAATCCTCTTAGCATATCAATCATACTTCCTTGGTCATGGAAGCAAAATAACAACAACAAGAGATGTAAATAAGGGTAAAGGGACTAATGGAAGTCTTGATATTTATAAAGCATAAAAGAGTCAAAACTCAAAGCATAAGTACATTAATTTTTCCAATAACACCTCTAAACATAGATTGGAGCAGGGGCCAAGACACTTTTTGGCCTTACCCTCATAAATGTTCAACATAAAGAGACATCAAAGAGTAAGAGTAGCATAGCTAATGTCCCTATACTTGAGGACTCACCAAAGCTTATCTTCCGTAATGCCAAAACTAGCCACGTGGAGGATGATCGAGAGGAGTTCCAATTTCTACATGGTAATATTATGTAGGTATAGAGTATGCGTTAGTACGTTTGAATGCACTAAGAATGTAGGATGAAATACAACAAGGCATCAGGCAACATAGTCAAAATGCATAGTCATAAGCCATCGATAAGTAAAATATATCAATATGGCATGCATGATCAATGCTTGAGGTAAAACATGCTTGTAAATCATATAACTTGCAAATATAGATTACATGTGTGGGAAGTGACCATAATCATAGTCCAAGCAACTACTACTAGAAATCCGTGGCATGTCACCCCCACGGTGATGTGGTCAAGGTATCTACTGTACGGGCATGTCACCCCCCAACAAGGTGGTCAAGGTATCTATAACTCAACATGGTAGTACGACATAGCATTTGACACATCCCAAGCCTAGGGCCTAGACGTAACACGACGAATGGGGAACTCGAAGGAAACCCCAATCTAGCCTCTTAACTTGTCATTACATATCCTTGGTTGCGGAAGCATATTAAAGGCATTAAGTAAGCAAAAGGAACAAGGGGCTAAGAGATAGCTTGTCAAAACATCAATATCAAGGACAAGGAGTCATAGCTCATAACATAAATACACAACTAGTCCAACTAACACTTCTAAATACATAGATAGAGTGGGGCCATGACAAGTCTACCAGGCTCACACTCATACTCAATAGAACATAAGGTAGTATCTCAATACATTGAAACTAGAAACATAGACTAAGGTCCCCGAAATGGAGGACTCACCAACAAACTTGGAATAGCACTGACTAGCCACGTGGAGGAGGAGGATGATCAACTTGAGCACCGGTTCCTACATGATGATATCATGTAGGCAAGACTATGTGTTAGTACATTTGAATGTACTAGGTATTTAGAATTCAATGCAACAAGAAATAGGTATCAAAGTCAAAATGCACTATATTAAGCAATAGACATAATATACAATATGCCGCGTATGATCAATGCTTAAGTAAAACATGCTTAAGTAACTCATGTTTGTATAAGATATCATATGTGAAAAAGAGACCAAGTTAGATTTCCAAATGTACAACCCTTTTGTAGGTTATTGATGATTCCTCCCCATCACTTAGGTGTATGAGTACTAACCCTCATCTATGTTGGTGATAATGCCACCCCATCACCAAGGTGGATGATTATTAACCCTAATCTAGGTTGATGAGTACTAACCCCCATCTAGGTTAGTGATGATGCCACCCCATCACTTAGGTGGATAAGTACTAACTCTCATCTAGGTTGATGACTGCTAACCTCCATCTAGGTTTGTAATAATGCCGCCCCATCACTAGGTGGATAAGTACAAACCTTTCACTAGGTTATCCGGGCGCTTAGACCCCCCGAATTGGGCATGGTCGAGTACTACAGTCTCCATAGGATTCATCATATGGTCTAGCAAGTACAAACCTTTCACTAGGTTATCCGGGCGCTTAGACCCCCCGAATTGGGCATGGTCGAGTACTACAGTCTACATAGGATTCATCATATGGTCTAATGCAACACTTCATATAGGAATAATCATATACATAAGCTCATTTCATTATCATAATATCATTCATATCATATCTCATGCCTAGGACCTTCAATTCCTCAAGAAACTATAATCGGACATTTTATAAAGCACTTTGGGGGTGTATAGTGGGGGAAAAAGACCATGCAATTTAGAGATGAAATCATGTAATAAAATCTATTGTAAAATCATCAATTAACAACTTGAAATATCCCATCACATCAAAATCCCTCATCAAAACTTACAATAGATCCAAGATATATAGATCACAACATAGCAAAATAGTCACAACTTTACATAGTTTTAACATAGTTCATAAACATGTTCATACTAGTAAACCCATTTGTAAACTCAACTTTAAATCAAGTAATTTAGGAAAAAGGAAGCTTGGGTATCATGAGTGAAAGGAACCCATGAAAGAAACCCACATACATTAGGTCTAGAGTTGCTTGGAATTGTGATTGGGAAGAATGGAGGCTTGGAAATGATCTTTGAATCCAATCTTGTACTTGGGTTTCCTTGAAATTGGATTGGGGCTTGATGGAGGCCTTTGAGAGAATTAAGAGTGTATTTGAGATGAGAGTAATGAGTTTGATCCTTTTGAAATATTGTTTAGATGTTTTAGGAAGGTTAAGATAGCATTGGAAGTCTAAAAAGGTCATTAGAGTAATTAGCATTTATCGAGATGTCATTAGTGAATGGATGGAAAAATTGGCAAATTGTTGTCTCACTGGAGGTTTCACTGGCCATTTGGTACTCCATGGGTCGTGTGGAGTGCCCGTGTGAATTTCCTTAGTGGGAAAAAAATGGATGTTGGGAAACTTTGGAAAAATTGATGTCTCGTCACTTTGATTGACCGCTTGACGGATTGTGTGGCATTACATGGACCGTGTACTGGTCCGTCCCACCTTACTTAGGCAAAAGTAATGTTGCAGGCCATCACATGTCCAAGTGCCATGGGCCGTCCCACTCCACACGGCCTGTCAACAGTGCCCGTGGCACCACCCTTAGCCACATTTTCCCTAATTTTCAACAAGCTCTCTTTGGCGCACTTTGTGGCCATCCCCACGGTCAGTGGTGAGCCACATGGCCCATACCACTGGCTGTGCCACCTTTCTTAGTGCCAAAAATGGCCTTTTCCAACCCCAGCTTCCCCAAACGGCTCGTCAAAGGCCACACTGGCCGTCAAACAGTCTGTGTGATAACATTGCATGGGAGGGCCTCACGAAAATGATCATAACTCCTTCATCCGACGTCGGAATGAGGTGAAACCAAGTGCGTTTCGAAGCTAACTCAAAGGGATTTCAGTTACCTAGTTCCAAATATGGTAAGAGTTATTTAGTTTAAAGTTGAACCTTGTCAAAGGGATTTCATTTGACATGTAGTGGGCCACTCAGTTCCAAATTTTCTAAGAGTTATGCTAGTTTAAAGTTGACCCTTGTGTGAACCATCACCTAAAACTCAACTTTTAGGTAAGTCTTGAACTCGTTTAGGTACTAGGAGTCTCCCATGAATCTAGTACACCTGAACCTAACCAATTTAGGCTTGAAACATGGATATATAAGAGCATAAAGTTACGGGGTGTCATAATATCTCCCCCTTGGGAGCATTCGTCCCTGAATGTCAAAGAAACGTACACAAGGAATGTAGTCTTGAAGACTTTAGCCCAAACATGAATGTAACAATGCACATAAACATGATTTCTAAGGAAATTTCAACATGTACGTCAAAATTCTCTTAATCTTATTAACATGAACATGAATGCATGCAATGACATTAGGGCTGAAACTTGAGACTTGGAATTATAAAAAAGGACTTGGTATGTCCTCATAAGCTTGAATAGAATGAAAGAGATATGTATATTGCTTCTCCATGCCCGCACCAGCTTCCCGAGAAAGACATATGAATGGATGACTCTTTCAAGTGGGCCTTGGCGAACACCATATCCTCATTAACTAACTTTTCCACTCATCCATCTAACACCTCCATTGGAATCTTTTTTTAAGCTAATTTCTCCTCCGTATCACCTATAATTTCAAGGAGTGCTATAGCACTAGAGTCACCAACACATCCCATCCATCTAGAAGCAAGAAAAACTGGACGAACCATATCAACATCCATAGGCAATCCCAAACTTATCTAACCTTACCAACCTCCCTCTATACTCTATAAGGACTCACAATTCTCAACTCAATTGTCAACCTTAAACACACCTAGTTCACTTGGTACCACAACCACCATCTCCCCCTTGGGAGATAGCCTCCATTCTATAATTTTCTTGGCCAAAACTTCCAACTCTCAAGGCGGAATCAAGGCCTTCTGCCCTCTTAACCCAAGAAGATTCGGAATCACCAAGGACACTATACTATCATTCCTAACTTCCCTCCTCCTACTTCAAACCTAGCCAACCAATGGACCCCACTAGTCTACTCTTTGCCACCATTATCCACATATGCTAAGCTACCCATAGACAACCTACTTAGAGCACAAACCACAACGCTAGCCTTACCGAAAAAGAACTAAAGCACACTCATATCATAATGCTTAAAGAATTCTAACCACCTTTTTATTATTCACAAAGCACACTTATCATCTTTTAGTAAACAACCTCTCATCCTCCAAGATTCACAACACTACCCCCAAATAATTCACAAGCTCTACACAATTCAATACCTCAATACTAGAGACCACCATAAACATATAAAGGTAGGGCTTTAAGACCATATCCTAGAGACCCATAAACATAGCCAATGCATACATCAACTAATCTCCATGAAGACACAACATGCATGCAACTATTTAATCTCAACTATAACACCAAAAACCACCACACCAACTCTAACAAGTCACAAGGCGAAACCTAATGCAAGATGAACCTGGATTAACACTTATGGACTTTCTAGCAACAAAAAATAAAAATAAAGAGAGAAACAATGGCACACTAGCCCCAACAATACACACACATCAAAGCCAAGGAAACTTCAACTTACCGGTAATAACATCGGGCACTTCTTGCCTCCCTTGAAGAGCATAGAAATGATTACACCTTGGAGAACCCCCTCTATCAACTTCACTGCCTTTACCTTTGTTGCGATACCGAGGGCATTCAAACTCTTTGTGACCCATCTCCCCACAACTAAAACAAGTGTTAGTTCACCTAAAACATGGACCACTATGACCCTTACCATACTTTGGACTCCCAATATTCGGAGCCATACCTTCAACACCTCGGGCCTTTAGAAAATCATTAGCAAAACCCACCTTAGAATCATGAAAAGACCCTTGACCATGATGAGATCGGCCACCCTTTTGGAACTTACCCTCAAAATGGGCCCTCTTGGCCTCATAATCTCTTCTCTTCCTCAATTTCTCCTCCTCCATTTGTTCGGCATATGTCATCAAATGAGACAAGTCCATGTCATTCATTAGCAAAGCAGACCGACATTCTTCACTCACCAAATCGGAGACCCCCATCATAAACTTATTCATCCTAGATCTAGGACCGGTCACTAAATGAGGAGCATACTTTGAAAGTTGATTAAAATTGAGGTCATACTCCCTCATACTCATAGCACTTATTTCAAGTTCAAGAACTCTACCAACTTAGCTTTCCTCAAAAAACTTATTCATCCTAGATCTAGGACCGACCACCAAATGAGGAGCATACTTTGAAAGTTGATTAAACTTGAGGGTATACTCCCTCACACTCATAGTAACTTGTTTCAAGTTCATAAACTCCACCAACTTTGCTTCCCTAAGCTCAAGAGGAAAAAACTGATTGAGGAAAGCAAATTTGAACTCTTTCCAAAGTATCACATAACCATTTCCCTTCTCCCCCTTCCATTGACCCAAATGTGCTAAGAGTTATGCTAGTTTAAAGTTGACACTTATGTGAAACAACACCTAAAACTCAACTTGGAGGTAAGTCTTGAACTCGTTTAGGTACTAGGAGTCTCCCATGAATCTAGTACACCCCAACCTAACTAAATGAGGCTTGAAACATGGATATATATGATCATAAATTTACGGGGTGTCATATGCAATACTTTATATAGAATTTATCATATACGGGGTGTCATTTCATTATCATATAATCAATCATATCATATCTCATGCTTTAGACGTTCAACTCCTCAAGAAACCACATCCGGACATTATCTCATGCTTTGGACCTTCAATTCCTCAAGAAACCACATCCAGACATTTTATCAAACACTTAGAGGGTGTGTAATGGTAGTATAAAATCATGTTATTTCGAGATGAAATCATGCAAGAAAATCCATTGTAAAACCATCAATCAACACCTTGAAATACCCTCAAGCAATATACATTAAAATCCCTTCTCAAATCTTATAATAGATCAAATATTTATAGCTTAAATCATGGCAAAATAGGCATAACTGTATATAGCTTTACCGTAGTGTGCAGTGAATTTAATAATAATCAAGACCCATTTGTAAATCAACTTTAAATCATGAAATTTGAGTAAAACGAGGCTTGGGTATCATGGGTGAAAGAAACCCACGAAAGAAACCCACATACCTTAGCTTAGAGATGAACTTGCGGAAGATTGGAGATGGAGTCTTGAAGCTTGAAGGAGAAACTTAGCTTGGGATGAGGGTTTGGGACTTGAATTTGGGGAGTAAAAATATGACTAAGTGTTTGAGTGAGTATTTTGGGTAATATGAGGGTGAAATTTGGCTGAGTATAAGTAAAAACATGTTTGGGAACACTTAGGCCCAAGACTTAGAAGTCTTGGACCAAGTAAAAAAATAGTCCACTTTTTGTACAGTGGCACATCACGGAAGCGATGTGGATTTGCCACAGAAAATTGCATTCTTGGAATTCCATAATTGCTAATCTTTCACTCTTAAATCGAGGTTAGACCCTTTTATTCAAAACATTTTTAGTATGAACAAATATTAAAGCTCATCCATTTCAACGACCACATAGACGTATGGAGGCACATAAAGGGTTGCACAAGTTCATACAAAGGTATTTCATCGCTGCCAAATAAAAACACCCCAATACCCACAAATTTCAACCCCAACAAGGTTTTGCCAAGTGATCACTCAAGGATCATCAATAAACCATATATAAACACTATATCAAACCTGACAATCACCAAGCAAAGGCAGACATAAAGAATTTTAATCATTGTAGGGAAAGTAACAACTCTAGATCCTATTCATCATGTCAACACAATCATTTTCAAATGGTTATACCCACTATGATCACACAAGTTCAAAACTCTGATAAAGCAAGATCATAGCATGGGTGTGCCAAAGCTAACCACAAAAACTCACTAGATGAAAAGATGAAGGTGTAATAGGAAGAAGAAGAGCTAAAAACCTGAGGGAATGTACTTTCTGGAGATGATAATAGAAGAATAGTTTGGGGTAGAATGGAACAGTAAAAAATAGTGTTTGGGGGGTTATGAAGGAAGAAAAGCCTTTTCAAGGAGGGAAATGAGGAGTCAAAAGATGTTTACCCTTTTATATTCCAAACCGGGTCACTTTTAGAATTCTGCAGATTGGGTCTACGAAACCCCAACTACGAGTCGTAGGGTGTCCTACGACTCATAGGTCTTGATCTCATAGAAAATTTTTAGCATTTATACCTGGGCACTACGAAGCCCACTTACGACTCGTAGAGGACCCTACGAATCGTAAGGTTGGCTCATAGTGTATGTGCCAACTTTCAATACTTACTGTTTCCCTCTACGAGGCATGACTATGAGTCGTAGTGTTGACTACTACTAGTAGGCCTGCTCATAGAGGCTACTCTAAGTGCCATTTTCTCACACCTTCAGTTCTTTAATTTCCATCTACAGACCAAGTCTCAAAAAACTGCAATCTTTAAAATATCACAACTACATCAGTGTCTTCCAAACTTAAAACAAAATAACTTACGACCTAAATATTTCAATAACCAAACACACTTAAAAAAACCCACAATTATTAAAGATGCTTGGGTTGCCTCCCAAGAAGCAACTTGTTTAATGTCGTGGCTCGACTTAGCCATTATCCATTATCAACAATCATCAAGAGCCCAAACCTCACTCTTCAACTCATTCGGATGTTTCATTGATTGACGGATGTCAAAGACGACCTCTGCATCATTGACCCTAAATCGAAGGTGACCCAAATCCATATCGACCAAGGCTATTTTAGTGGCTAGAAATGATCTTCCAAAAATATTGGGCACCTTGAAATAAACCTCAAAATCAAGGATCACAAAGTCCACGGGAATGAATGAATTTATCGACTTTAACAAGCACATAAAGAAGTATTCCCTCTGGCTTTTTGATGGTTCGATCCACTATAAGCAATCGTATTCTTGTCGGAGTCGGAGTGCCAAGCCCAAGTGCTTTGAATACGGCAAAAGGCATCAGATTGATACTCACTCCTAAATCACACAATGCTCTTGCGAATTCAACCTCACCAATGGTGCAAGGTATAGTGAATGCACCGGGGTCCTCTCATTTTGGAACAAGGCATTTAGTCATGATCGTACTACATTGTTGGAGAACTTGTTAGAACTCTTGGCTCAAAATGCATTTCTTTTGTCACCAAATCCTTCATATACTTGGTGTACCCGAGCTTCTTCTCCAAAGCTTCTAGAAGGCTAATGTTGATGGATAGTTGCTTCAACATTGAGAGAAAGTGTCTGTATTTGCCCTCCTCTTCCTTTTTATTAAGCCTTTGAGGGAAAGGAGGGGGAGGTTTTGGAATTGAGTTAATTTTTTTGTGCTCCTTCACCTCTTCTCTTTGAATCCCAACATTCTCCGGACCTTTTCCCTCAACCAAAACTTCACCACCAATACCCTTCTCACAAACTCCATCCACAATCATCGACATAGGGGGATCTATGGTGCTTCTACCACTCCTAGTCATGATTGCCATGCAATGCTCACCATTTTTTGGGTTTTGAACCGTATTGCTTGGTAAGGTGCCCTTATAGCGCTAGTTCAACTGTGAAGAAACTTGCCCAAATTGTTGTTCTAATTGCTTAATCACCATATATTGAGACTCTATATTTTGGTTAATACTTAAAATGTCCGTTTTCATTCCCATTAAGATCTCATCTTGGTGATCAGCTCTCTTCAATAACTTGTCAAACATCTCTTCAAGCCTCGAAGTGCTTGGCACGACATCATGGTTGTGGGGCGGCACATAAGAATCATTCCCATAGCTATCTCTCCTTCCCCATTCGGCATCCTGCACTCTCTCCCTTTCATAGTAGCCACCTATGTTGTCTCTATAAGCACTATCACGGTTGTAGTTCTGACCTTCATTCCCAGAACCTTGCCTCCAATAGTCCGAGCTAGACCCTTAGGGGTTATTCCGGAAACCCACCGCGTGGTTACTCACGAAACAAGCATCTTTATCAAAGAATGGCTCTTCATATATGGGATCCTTATGAGGTTGGTGAGTGATTGCTGGGACACTTGCTTGGTTTTGCTTTAAGACCGAGTCCATACTTGTGTGACGTTGAGAAAGTTGCTCCATGATCTCTTCATTGACCTTTGCTTGCTCATTGTTGGTTTTGATTGCACAAGAAGTCTTCATCGCACCTCGCTCTCATTGACCCCATACTCTATCCTCACAGTTATCAATGCAAAAGGTTGGTCAAGAAACATGCCTCCCATGATTGTGTCGGTACAAGGTTGACTATTCTCGTGCAGCTATCAATGCAAAAGGTTGGTCCAAGAACATGCCTCCCATGATTGTGTCGGCGCAAGCTTGACTATTCTCATCAAGTGCTCGATACAAAATGTCAACCAAGGCATCATCAACAATCTTGCGATCGGAGACCATTCTCAAGCATTTGGTAAATCTCTCCCATGTGGTACTAATAGAGTCACCTAGAAATTGCTCAAATATTGATCTTTGAGCTTTACCTTCTTTCATCTTTGGAAATATCTTTCTAGAAACACTTTCTGAAGGTTTGCCCAACTTGTTATTATACCCGGAGGAAGCTCAAACAACCACACAGCTGCATTGCTCGTTAGTGACAATGGAAACACCCATAAACCAATGGCATCAAGTGAAAGATTTTATGTCCCCATGATACTCTTGCAGACAAAAATAACATTATCGAGATGATGATGGGGATCCTCTGAAGGTAGCCCTGTGAACAACCCATGATTTTTGAGCATTTTAAGCAATCCACTTGACACTGAGAACTTAGCGTCTATCGGTAATAGAGGCAACATTATAGGACCAGTAATATACATGGCCATAGGGTTCAAACGATATTGGTTCCAACCATAACCGTTCTTATTGAAATACCTAAGTTGTGGCCTATCATGCCACGGGGGTGGATTTTCTTCTCTTTCTATATCATAATTCATATTCATTTCTTCCTCGACCATGATATCATCATTCACCTGAGCTATTCTTCTAAAAAGTTGATGGATCTCCAAATTGATCAGAGTTAAGGGATTCCCTTGGCTCCTTGTATTGGGCACATAACCTAGTACACCCTACAAGTAAAATCAAACAACAAAAGCAAAAATAAAAGTGAAATACAAGAGAGTCTAGAAATTAATACTTGAACTAACTAATAGGGAAATCAAGTCAAAAACCTAGTCATATTCCCCGACAACAATGCTATAACTTTTTATGATGCTCACGCTCCAATAAGAAAGCAGTCATTGTCAGCAATTAATCTAACCAAAGGTTACCTTCGAATCTATAAGGAATATAGGGCTTGACTATAAGAATTCACTACCAATCATTTCAAGTATCTATAACTAAAACCTCTAAATGGGGTTATTTTTGTGATTTAAGAACAAAAGTAAAATAAATAATATACTACCATGCGAGGGAATACTCATTTTTAGGGACAACTTGGGAATTATGTTCCCCATGGTTCGTCGACTCAATTACCCTTGATAACATAACCATAATAGGAAATTTACATGCAAGACAGTAACTTAATTTCTTCCGACCCTCTTGTGAAGTTGAAGGTCGAATTTCACCATGGCGCTTAGTCGGCAACCATAGTGTGCCAACTAACCCTTACTTATTGTCCCAGTCAACCTCTCCTTGGTCAGGTTTGGTTGATTAGATAAGAATACATCAATCAAATCCTGTCATCTACTCCCCTTTTCCTATTCCTCACTACCTTGGTCGGGATTATGGTAGTAGGTAGGGTTTGGTGTTGGCCACCACCAAACATCATTTACTTCCCTTTTCCTATTCGTCACTACCTTGGTCAGGATCGTGATAGTAGGCAGGGTTTGGTGTTGGCCACCACCAAACAACAATTATAATGAAGGGAAATAGACAATACATGCAAAACCCCAATCATAGAAATGCAATAAATCTAGGTCATATCAAGTCAACTACCCATGATTCCCATAATCCCAAGTTGTGGGTGCGTAGCTACTCATGGCTAAGCAAAACCAACAAAAAAATAAATACAAGACATAGTTGAGAATTTTACCCAAATATGAAGATTGATACACCACAAGTTGCAAACCACAAGGTTGATAGATTGAGAATGAATACAATACATGATTTGCACTCCCCGAAAGTGGGTTTTCCAAGAGAAAATTAAAATCTACACTAAAACCCTAAAGTAATCTAGAGAGAATGTTCAAAGGCTCTCTTCAATATTCAAGTCTGGGATCCTCCCAAAATAAACCCTAACATAAAGTATATATAGTGTTTACAAATTTAACCCTAAAAATTACATAGAAAAGATAGTTGGCAGCAGGTACGTCTCATAGGTATGACTCGTAGGGTAACCTACGAGTCATAATCGGGGTCTCATATCAGGCAGTTAGCATTTTGGACTTGACTTTTAATGACCCACTGGTACGAGTTGTTATTTAAGCTATGACTCGTATGCTCTTCTCATAGTCTAGGCCTTCAGTGTTTGGTCCAAAATTTTGGCTCTCTATTTCTTATTATGAGTCCATCTATATAAGTCGTATTGAGACCTATGACTCGTAGGGTGGCCTAGTAAGCTGACCTCCGCCTAGCAGATTTTTGATTTTTGCTCTCTGTTTCTAGCTATGAGATCACTCTACGACTCGTAGCTTAGGCTACAACTCGTAGGTAAGCTCGTAAGTTCTGCACTTTAGCAAATTCTATAGTTTTTCTCCAAAATCATGCCAACCTACCTTTTCTGCATTAATAACACAAAAACACATAAATACTATAAAACGTTGTATTAAGAACTCACAAAATCCCTTGTTTTAGGCATCAAATGTGCTGTAATTTGATAGCACATCAACAAGGTAGCCTATGAGTTGGAGTTACCTAGTGAAATGGACTTAGTTCATTTGGTCTTTCATTTATCCATGTTGAGAAAATATGTGGGTGATTTGAATTCTATTATTCCATTAGATTGTTAGTGTTGTTGAAGATAACTTGACCAATGAGGAGGTTCTAGTAGAGATCTTGGATAGTCAAGTGAAGAGGTTGAGGAGCAAGGATGTGGCTACCGTTAAGGTCCTTTAGAGAAATCAGCAAGTTGAGAGTGTTATATGGGAGGCTAAAGCGAACATTCAAAAATGATATCGTTATCTCTTCCATTCTGCTCAAGCCTGAGGTACTAATTCTAAGTCCTCTAAGTGATTTCAAGTCTTATGTTTAAGCCCTTATTTTTATTTACATGCATTTATGTTTATGTTGACAAGTTCATGATGATTTTAACCTTTATGTTGAGATTTTGAAAGTGATGTTTAAGTGCATTATTGCATTCTTGTGTGGGCTTAAATTATCTTATTTACATCTCTTATGTATGTTTCTTTGACATTCAGGGATAAATGTTCCCAAGGGGGAGATATTGAAACGACCCCAAAGAGTACCCGAAAATATGCCTTGGAAGTGCTCGAATTCATAATTTCCATATATCTCAGACACTGTGTGTGATATCAAAAATCCAACTTCATATTCTTGTTTAGAGGGCAAAATTGAGTGGGGAATAGGTATAATCTGAATTTTAGAGTACCCGTAGTGAAAAATGAATTTTGCCAATTTTGCAATTTTAGTAGCAGTTTGCAACTGGTCCGCACTGCAGATCTATCCGAGAGCAGTGTATTTTGTTGTCAATTTTCTAATCTTGGTCCAAGGCTATAGGGTCTTGGGCCTACATCTATCCATTCATAAAAATGCCTATTCTTAAGCATATTTCACCTTCATATCATATAAGACATTCCCCAATACTCTCTAAAATACTTAGACAAATATTTCACTCAAAATTCAACTGTCAAAACTCATTCTGGATCTTAAGGATTTCACTGAAACTTCAAGTCTCCATGCCAATCTTCTTAAAGAAATTGTCTCAAACTAAGGTATGTAGGTTTCAACCATTGGGTCCTTTCACACCCATGGTGCCTAAGCTTCCTTTTTACATACATCTCATGTTTCTAAGTTGATTTACTTATGGGTCTTACTTATTATGAATTTGACGATGAACTATGTTGGGGTTTTATAAAAGTGTGACTGTTTTAAGCACGTTTTGCACTATGAATCTTTCAACAATCTTGAGATTTGATGAAGGATTTTGATGTTTATTGCATGAAGTTATTACCAAATATTGGTGGGTGGTTTAACATCGATTTTTCTTGCATGATTTCTCTTTAGAATTGCATGATTTTGTACTAGCATTGCACACTCACAAGTGTTTGATAAACTGTCCAGTTAATGTATCTTGAGTTGTTGAAGGCCTAATTCTTGACATATGAATTAAGTGATTTTATGATGATAAAAAGATTGTATATATGTGTTGATTTCATAAAATGTATCTATAGTGTTATGAGTTGACCATAACCAATTGAGGTGAATTTCTCAACTTTGATGAGTATGTCATAAAGTACCCCCACTGGCTTCTTCACCGTGCAATTAACCATCAACAATTGCCTTAATATGTATCTATAGTGTTGTGAGTTGACCATAACCAATTGAGGGGTTGATACCTCAATAGCCTCGGATGGGGGAGGTATGCCATCAACCGATTGAGGGGTTGACACCTCAATAACTTCGGGTAGAAGGTGGTCATATCCATCGACCAATTGAGGGTTTGATACCTAAATCGCCTCAAATGGGAGTGGTAAGCCATCAACCAATTGAGGGGTTGATACCTCAATCACTTCCAATGGAGTGTGGTCATGTCCATCAACCAATTGAGGGGTTGATACCTCAATCACTTCCAATGGAGTGTGGTCATGTCCATCAACCAATTGAGGGGTTGATTTTTCAATCACTTCTATGGGGTGGTCTACCTTAGATTCCAAGTACTAAGTTTGCTTGGTCTATGATGATTGTTTCTTCCTTCACATGTAATAGGTTCTATATAAGCATGTTTTACTTCAAGCATCACTTATGCATGCCATATTGCTATATGTTCATTTATTGCCTAATTATATGTTCTATATAAGCATGTTTTACTTTAAGCATCATTCATATATGCCATATTGTTACTATGCTTATCCATTTCCTATATTATGCGTTTTGATTATGTTGCTTATTTCTTGTTGCATTGCATCCTACATACTTAGTATATTCAAATGTACTAACGTATAATCTATGCCTACATGATGTTACCATGGAGGAACCAGAGCTCCTCATGATCAGTCTCATCCTCCCCATGGCTAGTACCATCTCTATAAAGCAAGTTGGTAAGTCCTCCATTTCGGTGACAATGTCTTTAATCTTATGCTATGTATAAAGACTCTCTTTCCTTTATTATACGCTTTGACTATGAGGGTGCGTACGGTTGCTTGTCTTGTCCCCCTCTAAATTCTATGTTTAGAGGTGTTGTTGGACAAGCTATGTAATGATGCTATAAGCTTGACTCTCTTTGACTCTTTTGATGTTTTATGAAATGAAGGGCTTCCCTTAGTCCCTATGATCTTATTTCTATTCTTTATTGTTGTTTAATTGCTTCCATGACAAATAATGTGTAATAATATGTTAAGAGGCTTGATTGGGGTCCCTTCGGGTTCCTCATTTGTCGTGTCCTGTCTAGGCCCTAGGCTTTGGTCGTGATAGCTAACCGACCACTTTTGAATGGATTAACATCAAATTACACATGTGCTATCCCACATCAAAGTTCTAAGCACATGGCCAATTCAATTCAAACGATATGTGGCAACAAGATTTTCATATATAACATTTAAAACACGTAAAAAGGCCATACACACAATTTTCTAGTGTTGTACATTATTCAAACTTTTGCAAATATTATTCATAATTTAGTTTTAAGAATAAGCAATGGCACACACGGGTTTATATCCATATTCATCGGATTACCATACCCATCAAGTAATTTCAACTTAATCACAAAAAATTTGGTATTTAAAAAGATTTCTAGGCCAAGAACTTAACAAAATGAGTGATCGAGATGCAAAAATTGAAGGAGGAATCGAAGAGGGTAGAACCCTAGGTGTCATCAGAAGTAAGTTGCCGAAGAGGCTGCCAAAAAAATATAGTGGTGGCTAGACAAAAAATGCTTGGGAACAAGGGTTGGGTATTTTTTTGTAAATTTGTGGGAGAATGGGGTCAAATTAATTTGATCCCTTCTTTTTATAGGTTGACCAGGTCGGTCCAAAATTAAAGGGCCCAGGTTCTATGAAACCTTGATTACGACCTGTATAGGATATTACGACCCATAGATCCTGGTTTATAGAATGATTCAAACCCTAATTTTGGGGATTGGGTTTTATGGACTAGTCTATGAACCATAGAATTGAATACGACTCATAGGGTTGGTTGTAGAAACCTCCATAGTTAGCTAAAAATAGAAGAACTTACCTAGGGTCCATGAGCCCTGTTCATGGCCCATAGGTTTATCTATGGGTTGTAAAGTTGGCTCGTAGACTAAAGTGCACAACTTTTTGCTTATTGCAAGTGTTTTATGAAACAGACTATGAATTGTAGTTTTACATACGGCCCATAAAACTAGTCGTCAAAGCACTTCTTGATGCCTTTTAATCCAAGGATGGATAACTCAATAATGTACTTGCAAACTCTTCATAGTACACATTACCTGATATGCAACTAGCCTAATGTCCACGAATTACAACAAAAATGTGAAAAATTAAACTGCCTACAAGTCCAAAAGCTAAAAATAAAACAAAACTACCATTATTAAGTTAGATATCTTCAGTTGCCTTGTAGTGCCTGATTTATTATCGCGGCATGACTTAGACATCTTGGTTACTCAGACTTCACTAAGTGCCCAAATATCCTTTTTTAAGTCATTTGGCCTCTTCATTGACTGACAGAGTTTAAAGACAACTTCTTCATTATTCAATATAAATAGGAGTTGGCTAGCCTCCATATCTACTGTTGCTCGACTAGTGGCTAGGAAGGGCCTCCCAAGATGATTGGGACTAAGTTGACTTCACTATCTTGGATCACTTAGTTTGCGGGGAATATGAATTTCTCAACTTTGATGAGTATGTCATAAAGTACCCCCACTGGCTTCTTCACCGTGCAATTAACCATCAACAATTGCCTGCTTGTCGGAGTAGGGACCCCCAATCCTAGCTTCTTAAAGACTGCAAGGGGTATCAGATTTATGTTGGCACCAAGATCACACAGTGCCCTTGCGAATTTCACATCTCTAATAGTGCAGGGCATGGTAAAAGCGTTGGAATCTTCTTGCTTTTGCACCAAGGACCTTGCAGCAAATATACTGCAATATTGAGGCTCTTGGGGAGATCCTGACTGATAATGCGCTTCTTTTTCTTAACCTAGTTCTTCAGAAACTTCGCATATCCTGGCATCTTCTCCAATGACTCAGTGAGAGAAATGTTGATGGAGATTATTTCAGCATGGAGAGAAAGTGCTTAAATTTACCCTCCTCCTCCTTCTTTTTGATTCTTTGAGAGAAGGGGGGGAGGTATAGGAATGGGCTTCAGCTTCTGTGGCACATTTTCAGCATCACTCATGCCATCCTTGGCACAAGCATATATGGTATCAACATTGTTGCTTCCCTAGCACACACAAATGTACATGGTCAAACTATGTAATATAGTGGGTCTTTTTAGAAGCCAGATGTTGAACCCAAAGGACTTGTTGATTAAATAACTAAGTTATATTAATTTTAATTATTTATTTAATAGGTGAACAACTAACGAAGAAGATAAATATTTTTACACAATCAATGAATTAATCAATCTAAGATTATGGTTTAGCTATTAATCATGTTTAGCATCAATTTCAAGTGTATGTGGTCTAAACAAGTAATATAGTGACCCTAATTAAGGGGTCGGGATAACAAACCTAAAGATTTAAAAAATTAGTTAAGAATCTAAGTTATTACATTTAGAGAGTTTTGTGTAGAAATGGTGGAAATCTTTGTGGAAAAATTAAATAACTAACTAAACTACTGACTAGCTTGTTGTTAACTTATCAAATTAAGACCGATTCTGAGATTGTAACCTTATCGATGCAGTTCTAGTCTCACAATTTGCGATCCTGAGATTGTAACCTCCTCCTCCACGTGGCTAGTTCGATTCTTAAGCTAGTTGATGAGTCCTCCATTCTATGCCTATATAATGTCATCATGTAGGAACCAAAGCTCTATTTGGCCATTCTCCTCCTCTGCGTGGCTAGTTCGATTGTCTCTCAAGCTAGTTGGTGAGTCCTCAATTTTGGGGATATTGGTTTATATTTCTTATGTTATTGATTGATACTCTCTTCTTTATTGCTACTTTGACTATGAGGGTGAGCCCAGTTGCTTGTCTTGGCCCCCGCTAAGTATCTACATTTAGAGGTTCTTCGGGTTCCCCATTCACCGGTCACGTCTAGGCCCTAGGCTTGGGTCTTGAAAATAATCTGACAAAACCTACCCTTGATAGGCCCCAGATTATCATAATAAATGAAATCAAACTAAAAACACCTAGACACTATGGATTTACCCTCTAACCAGGCTTTATTTATAGGTATTATTGGCTAGTTAGGCGTATAAATATGCCTAAGATCATCACCCAACACTTAGAGCTTTGTTCGTTCTCGGCCAAATCAAGGAACATGGATGAGACTCCCTACGCAGTATGTACAATTCACATCCTACAACCGACCATTTTGAACCATGGCAAACAATTCTCAAGACCCCTAGCAACATTAACTTTCATCTAGCACTTATGTATTAATGTGGACTCAGGCAGAATTTCAGTTAACAACTCATCTAGTTGTTAAACTTGGATGATTATGTGCCTGCACCAAAAGAAATGCCCATACATACCACTATAACCTAGCCAGAAGATTAGAAATGGGTACAAAAGCCACTCTCTCTCTCCCAAAATATGTCTTATGCTGCTTCTAGTTCCCATAGGCTTGCACTTAATGTGTGAATTCAACCTAGTTAGAATCTAACTCAAAGGATCACACAGGTCTTTTAATTTGTAATGTAGGCTACGAGCTGGTGGAGTATTTTTATGGACATAGCTAACATGGCTCAGTTTCCAAGCGCTCATAGCTCACACTACAATTCGTTTCTTCCTTTACCTTTAATCCTCCCTCACTTAACACCTATTATTGTATTTACAAAAGATAAAACTTAAGAATACTATTTATATCATTTTTTAATTTTTTTCCATTTCAGTGGGCCTATGTAATGGGTCGACGATGCATACTAGTCGTGGACTAGCACTGGTTCAGGCAAATAATTTTTTGGCATTTTCTTTAATACTCTATACTACCATTTAACCTTTGGGTGTCCATTGAAGCTCTCTTCCCTCTGACTTATCATGCTAAAGAGCTTAGGAATTAGGATCAAACATAGTTTAAAATTAAAGAATGGGTTAGGCTTAAAATATGGCTAACAAAAGAAAAAGGCTAAAGCTCAAAGGGGCTAACTATGAATACTTAGATTAGGTGGGTAAAAAGCTTCAAAATTACTAGTGCTACCAAAGAAATGCCTAGATTCTTTCCTCCAAGTTCAATTCCTACCAAGTCTAATCCACATACTAGGTAAGTTCTAACAATTATTGTAACATAGGCCCACAAATTAGCTCACTCGCTCCTGGCACACTTTCATCATAAGGTTAATACTAGAATCACTATCACATCATTCACGTGAATTCAAAATTAAGCACATACATTCATGACATACAAGATTCAAGAATTAGCTACTTGGAGTACAAGTGATATACTTAACTTGGTTCATATACTTGACATACAATGCTATTTTATACAACTACTGACACTCTAAATAACACTCACTTTGACGAATAGCCTTAGAACGGTCATCAGCCATCCATCATAGGGCCCCCTCACTCAACTATGACTACTACTAACATTCACAACAACAATACTCAATGAACACAAGTAATCATAACTAAGATAATGCATCTACTAAACATTCACATGACTAATAACATTCAAGCATCAATATACTTAATAATTTATAGACCAAATGAAAAATACAAATGATGTCCAACAAAAAACAAGAAGCATAAAGTAAAGCAGACTTAGTACAAAGCCGAATTAAACAAAATAAAGCATAATCAGTAGAATACTTGTTATCTTAAAAAATGACTGACTCTTTCCGAAAATTAGATTTGATGCTCAATTGATTTAAGCACAAATCGAATTCCCGAAAATTGAAAGAAAAGAGTTGCCACCTAATTTTAAGGATAATTTGGAAACCAAAATTAAATTTCAAAACCTAATAGAAAAGTTTCAAAATTTCAGAGAAAATGGGTAAGGGTTCGATTTCCACTTTGAGAAGAATTTAATCACTCAAAATGACCACTAACATGTGGTCGACCGACGATTAGGGAATTTGACTAACTTTTGAAAATATTTGCTTGATTTTGAAAAATTGACTAGTAAAAAGAGATTGACTAATTTTGAAAGACTTGACTTGATTTGAAAATATTGACAAGCATTTGAAAAAGTTAACTGAATTTGAAAGACTTGACTCAATTGAAAAGAATTGACTGAATTTGAAAAAAAGTTGATTGAACTTGAAATATTGACTGAACTTGAAAGAGTTGACTGAATTTGAATGAATTGACTTAAGAAATACTACAAAGTCTAATTTTTATTTGGAGAAAAAGCAATTTTAGCATTTAAGAGATGAAAAGAAGAGATCATCACAAATGGCGGACATGTCGGGAAATTTAATTATATTAAAAATAAAATAAATGGTTAGTATCCAATTAAATACAAATAAAATACATAAAATAAAATAAAAGAAGAGAGTTATGAGTTTTTGGGCTTTTAGCCCATTTCCTCAAAATGGGCTGCTGCAGATTTTGGGCTTTTTAGCCCATTTTGCTGTGATATACATTTGATGTATATTTGCTGTATATTAGTGTATACACACTGATTCTTGGCTTCTCTGACCTTATATTTCTGCTTTTTATGATCTGTCTGGTAGCTTCCTTTTGACTGTAACCAAGAGTTGACTCGAGGAAATGCAAGGATAAAGTCTCAATGGACTCGGAGCATTGTTCATGCAAAGCAATAGATTTAAGGATTAGTAAGAGACCTCAAATCCATCCACATTAACAACATAACGAGACTATGTTGACTCTCATAAAGCAAAAATGAAATGTAAAACATTTTGACTTCAAAGTAATAGCTAAACAAACATAAGTAACAGTCAAAGGATAAGCAAGTTTGTCCAAAAGAGCAACTATTTCATGATGAGCGAGGATAAAACTACTAGTAATACTATTTCTCCCTTCACTGTAACCTTCAAAATAAATTCTTGATTAAGCTTAGTCACATAGTCAAGAGAGCATTCTAAACTTTTATGCCCTAAATTCATGTTATTATGTAACGAGGAAAGAGTCTCCAAAAGAGGGAATATGCAGACAAAATCTCGAACCATATATCATGACGGTGATCACATCATATAGCTAACTCGATCAGTGCCTCAAAATAAATTGATAGCCTCAGAAACAGAGCTGAGCAAGGGGAGCAAATGTGCAAGGGTGGGAACCTAAGACTCACATTGAAGAGCTAATTTCAATTCATGAGGCGGTATAGAATGTATCATTTTCAACCTTTGAAGTCACATAACATGATCAACAACACCACAATAATATTAACCTAGCAGCCGCTGCTTCAGTGAGACAGAAAATAGAGGACTGAAGCATACTTTTAACATTTTCCAGAGATCTCAACGCAATAGAGACAGGTATGTCACTGCCATTTGAACCTTAAAAATCAAAATGAATCAAGGTGAAACAAATAACATGAACAAACAAGGAGGACTCAGCTTACATGAGACTAGAACGAAAGAAACAAAACGGACTTGGGATGCTTGGAAATCAAAATCTAGATTCGAACTTAAACGAACTTCATTCTCTGAACCAAATGATAAACTTACAGTAGCATCATAGCAGTTTAACCAGGGAGAGCTTAAAGCTATCTAGAACACAACATTTATTGGAACACCAATTCTGCGGCTAATTCCAATAACATCACAACATAACCCCAAAAATGACTTAATGATCAAACGACAACATCCAGATATTGACTCGTCATAACATAGTAAGCTCAACCAAAGCAAACAAATACAAACATGATGACTTTGATATAACTACAAGACTCATATTTTGACTACACTGTATGAGACTTAAACTAGATTAAGAAGAGGGAGACGAGGTTGTTACCTTTTGATGAGCAGCGTACTGGGATGACGAGCTTGATGGGGCTTTGCCACCACCAAAGAGTTCTGGCTACCTCTTCTTGACCAAGAATCTTTAATGTTAAAGGACTTAAAACTAAACGAATTTACAAAAAATCAATCCGACGGTCTTTGAACTATGTCGAGCTTTGAGAGTTCAATAATGGCTATGAAAATCGAGTAAATTTGCTAAGGGTCTCTAACTCTTGACTACCACCGCCCCTGTCCCTCCTCCACAGTGAAGAACGAAGGTTCAATTTATAGGGGCGATTAGGGTTTGAAAAATTAGGAAAATGCAGGGTCAGATGGGGAAACAGGATTGATGCTATGCATGGGGAGCAGGTGAACGTTAAAGAGTTATCGAAGGGTTATCAGGACGTGCATTTTGGGTTTGGAGGTTTGGTGTTTTGGCTTCTCTCATTTTCTGGGTTTTGGTCTTGGCTTTGGGAAGAAGAAGAAGAGAAAGAGAAGAGTAAGGGTGAGCATGGAGGAGTAGAGAAAATGGGTAAGAAAAGAGAATTGGGGGCGCGTGGCCCCCACATGCGGGTTTAATAAATCCTTTTTTTATTTTTTATTTTATTTTATTTTTTAAATATTTTTTAATAAAATAGAAAAATATTTCAAAAATTATTAAAATTAAATAAATCGGGTAATTTGTAATATGGAGGGTTAAAATTTGGTGTCAATAGGTGTCCCTTTCTTTGGATATGATTGATAAAAGAGATCGTGAACAAAGAAACTTGACTAACCTAATTTTTAGCCAACCACATCTTTGAAAACATTGGTGGGGGCTTTGAAAAATTATGGCCGTACCCTGGTTCTAGGTTTTCTACATATCTCAGGTTACTTAAGAATTCACGCAACTTGTAGTTCAAAACGCTTGATTTTATGCACGATATTAAAAGAATTCAAAATCTATCCTAATATTGAATTATGGAGAAATTAGAATGCTCGAGAATGAGATTTGAAAGGTTAGTGTTGGAATGCATCCAAGTTTCAAAGCTGAGCCCGCCTACATATCCTAGGACTTAAGAATCAGGCTGCTTGAAGTTCGACTCTATCGGTTTGAGAGGAAATCTCTTATTCTGAGATGACCTCTGATTCAGGAAGAGTGACAAACAAATTGAATTATGAAAAAGAGGCTTGCAACCTCTTAACCATAAATTTGGAGCTCTTCACATTCATAATTGAGAACTTACATGGACATAATTTCTAAAACTCTTGGTACATTGTCACTCGGATTGGAAAATTGCCTCCGGTGAGAATTGAGATAACCTGGATGCGGAATTTAAAACTAACGGACTTACAGAAATGCCCACATGCCTTTTGACAGGGGTGTGGTTGGATTGTAGTGGTAGTCGCTTCACAGCTTGTGTCCGAAAGGTTTGACGCCCCCTTTCAGACTATGTCCCAGTTCGCTGCTAAGAAAAGTTCCGCGTTGTGCTGCATCCTATTTGCTGACGTCCACACCTGTGGTCTGTTTTGAGAATTCACCCTTTTGGATGCTCTCAATATTACTAAAACAAAACATTAGTAAAATCATAACTTGAATTAAAGTTGACATCTTTTACTATATTTGATATGTGTTCTTTTCTGCAACTGTCACACTGAAGGCAGTGACGCTCCAAAAATAAATAACTTATCAAATTGAAGGCGAGTGACTCTCCAAAAATAACTTATCACATTGAAGGCGAGTGACTCTTTAAAATAAAATAAAATAACTTGTCATGTTGAAGGTGAGTAACACTCCAAAATAAATAATTGGCATCTGGCATGGCTCTCTGGGAGCAACCGGTGAAATAAAAAATAGCGCTCTGCGAGCAACTGGCAATAAAATAGTAATAGTGCTCTGGACGCAACTGGTATCTGGCATGGCTTTCTGGGAGCAACTGGTGAAATAAAAAATAGCGCTCTGGGCGCAGCTGGTAATAAATAGCAATAGCGCTCTGGGCGCAACTGGAAATAAAATAGCCTTTTTGGCGACGATGATGCAGTGGCCCTGGATCGGCAACTGGAAATAAAATAGCCTTCTGGAGGTAATGAATATGTAATGGCCCTGGATCGGCAGCTGGAAATAAAATGGCCTTCTAGAGGCGATGAACATGCAATTCTTTCAATGACTCTTCGCGATGCGTGATATCTGAACCTTTCCATGACTCTCCGCGATGCATAAGAAAATAACTCACCGCGATGCATGATGTATGACTTACCACAATGCATGATATGTGATCCTTTCCATGACTCTGCGCGATGCATGATATATGACTCACCGCGATGCATGAGAATGACTCACCGTGATGCATGATGCATGAGCCTTTCGGCAATTGAAAAGTAAATATCCTCACAATGAGTCTCCACGATGCATAATATATGTCTCGCCGCAATGCATGATAGTTGAACCTTTCGGCAGCTGAAAAGTAAATATCCTCACAATAAGTCTCTATGATGCATGATATATGTCTCACCGCGATGCATGATAGATGAGCCTTTTGGTAATGAAGTATGCAATGCCCTGGATTGGTAATGAAATATGCAATGCCCTGGATCGCAATGAAATAAATATGCAATTGCCCTCTTGGAAACAGGAAATAGATGTGCAATGGCCCTCTTGGCAACAGAAAATAAAATATGCAATGGCCTCCTTGGCAATAGGAAATAAAATATTCAATGGCCCTCTTGGCAACAGGAAATAAAATAGTACTTTGGGCACAACTGAAAAATAAAATAACCTCTTTTTGCAATGCACGGTAAGATGAGTTATTGGGGATTTGAGTGAAGCAGAACCATTTATGCCTCGGTTATCATCTTGTTGATAAGGATTACAAAGATTTCCCTGGGTAAAGTTTGGTGATCTTGGAAATTGTCTTATAGGGTCCCTGTGGGTCCAAAGATGTCTTACGACTTTAGTTCTTGCATCCAAAGAAAAATGCTTAGTTTCAAAGTGAACTGGTCTGTGTTGATTCTTCGATTGTTTGCTCCTCGTCTTGTCCCGATGAAGTGCTTTGATCTCCCATCTTCTCGGTTGTCTTTGAATTTCTCAAAAGAGAAATCGCTCCTCGTCTTGTCCCGATGAAGTGCTTTGATCTCCCATCTTCTCGGTTGTCTTTGAATTTCTGATCAGACTGAGAATCCTTAAACCAGCTTTCAGATTTGTAGTGAAATTTTGAGAGCAACCTAAAAATTTCTGTCCCAGTTTAGGTGTCACGGGTTGATAGCTTGTCAGAAGCACCTTGAGAATGTTTGAGATCTTTCTCAAAAATTCTGTCCCAGTTTAAGTTTCGTCAGGTTTTGAACTTCGATTGGTTGAAGATGGATTTCTTGTTCAAAATTTTTGAGTTCCTCTAAAAAATTCTATTCCAGTTTTCTTTCTGAGAGTATGACCGAATCGTTATGGTGCCTACGTGTATCCTGTTAGGGCAGGAATCAGGTCAAACGTAGTTCCCCTTCTAGGGAGGTAGAGAAATTTTGGAAATAGTGGATCAGGAAGATTGATTTGCTCCAAGTCAGGTCTTCTTGTATTATTAATGATGTAGACAGGGGAAAATAAGCCTTTGGAAAGATAGGAGCTGGGCCAGAAAGGCTACCTACGTATCTCACAAATAAGAAATCAT